>APFE031402829.1:0-40626 GCA_000404065.3 Pinus taeda | reverse complement strand
CACATACACATTGGGTTGGGTAAGACAAGAGATGGAATTTAAGTTATGCAAGTAGTCGGAATTTAATTTTTCTATCAACCACAAATTTTTTGTTGAAGTGGTAGCATATGTGGTACCTTTGGATGTATGTGGAGTCATGATGGGAAGCCCATACCTATATGTAACGGGTGCTATATTGAAGAGGAGAACTAATCAATACCAACTAGTGAAGGAAGGAAATAAATATGCCATAAATCCACACAAGGAAAAATCCATACTGTCACTAATTAGTGCATATTAATCTGGAAGAATCATGGGTAGTATCAACAAGTTTGTCATCTTCGTAAGGGAATGCAGGTAGCAAGAAGAATGAACGAGGTCATGGATGAAGGAATCCATGGAAGGATGTAGTGGTAAGTAGTGTCAACATTTACAAGAAATAATTGAATCTACGGGGAAGTGTTCTAATATTATTGTTGATTTCCACCAAAGTGAGAGTTGAATTGATTCATAAATTGTCGTGGATATTCCACTGGATAGTTTGTCACAAAGGATATGATAATAATATACTTAAAATCTAAAATTCTACACTATTAAAATTTTATTAGATTTATAGATTTCTAGATTTATTGTTAATAGTGCATGCATGTAAATCAAGATTATGTAGAAAATAGATAATGGAAAAATAAAATTTCACACACATATTTTACATAATATATGCTCTTGGAAACCCTTTCGAGAGAAAAACCTAAATGGAAGGTGAGGCTACTCCACTCTCTTTCTTCTAAATGGAAATATGGTTGTAAGAATAAAGAAGTATGGCCTATGGCCTGTGTGATCAAGGCGGATATTGGTTGCCACCTGTATATTCCACTTGAACCCCTATCATTGTTTCCTTTTAGTTTCCTATTTTCCAACATACTTTCTATTTTTAGCAGTTTTTCAGAGCCCAGATTTTTTAAGCTATTTTGAGGCCCTAGACGATGTTTTTTGGGGAAACGAAGATCATATGCCAAAGTTATGATATTGAGAAGTTGATGTTCCAACTAACCCCATTTGGGCCCACAAATTGTTGGTGCTTCATCTCCTAGGGTTAGATTTTTGAATGTTTAGGGATTCTCATTGTTTCTTCGTGACAAAAAGGCCTCAGAGCCTCATTTTAACTCAGTTCGTAAGGCATGTAGCCATCACATCCCTTCTAAAAGATACACTAACATCACCTAAGCGAGTTTTTTTCTTTTCTGCATGTAAGCAATTTTCAATAGTTGTTATTTATTAATTGAAGTTTTGTTTCAATGCATCTCTATGGTTTTCTTTAAATTCATATTTCATTTCGTTCCTTCATAAATATAGATTAGTAGTGTCAGAGTGGTCTGTTATTCTCTATTTTTTTGTGCATGTCCTCAATGTGGTCATGGTATAAGGAGTTGGGACTTGAACTAGTTCAACCTTTGCAAGACCGACCTTGCCGACCCTTATGACACTCCCAATGGTGGGAGAAATAAAGATGACCAAGACAAGAGATGCTTTTAAAATGTTGCTAAGAGACGGCCCTCAATTGAAAAAGGAATGAGATGGATGGGAAATGTTTCCTAGATCCTCCTAATTATTAATAGACAAATCATCTTCATCTAGCAGTCACTTCAAAGGTGCTACCCCCTTTAAGGTACAAGTTAACTTTGACGTTCCTATATTTGAAGGAACAATAGATGCAAATGCCCTAGATATATTGTTAAATCTATTGGAAGGATGGTTTTTGATACATATTCTTCTTGATAGGTAAAATATTACTTTTTCACTCCTTAAAGCTACCCCCCATGTCAAATACTAGTGGGAAATTTACTACGAGCAAAGGGATGAACATGAACCCTCAATATTTTTCAGCCACCCTCTTGGAAGGAAAAGTATTACCCTTTCATGAGCTATGAAAAGAATACATAAAATATACCAGACTATGATAGGAAAGGGATCAACACATGTTGAATTTCATGAACAATTTCCATACCCTACGCACGAAATTGGGTATCAAGGATTTTGAGTAGCATCTGATATTCAAGTACCATGGTTGTTTGCACAAATACATCCAAATAGAAATGGAGCTCATGGACATCTTCTTTCTTGGTGAAATGTGTCGATATGATATGAAGATCGAGCATAAATTTAAACAAATTTGTGACTTTTGATCTGTGAATCTAAAGCAGGGAAAAGGAACCTCCAAACCACAGAACAATGGATAGAGCTAAGGTGGAGCAACCCACAAAAACCCATTGAAGCCAAAAGAAAATAATAGCACCATGAAGATGAAGAAGGACACTAGAAAGTGGTGTGATTTCCACAAGAGCCCCACCCACAAAACAAATGAGTGTCATGCCAAGCAGTCACTAGTGGCCGAGCTAAAAGCTTTAGAGTCAGATGCATGTCCCAACTATAAGCTAGAAACCAAAAAGAGGAATGATAGGGGGAAGCATATTATTGATGTAGAACCTAGTTCCACCATTTCCACCAACAAGGTAAAAAATATTGAGCTTGAAGAACTAGAGGAGGGGGAGCATCTCTTCCACTCACAGATTTGGGTGAAGGGCTCTCTAGTGTAGTTCATTGTTGGCAGTGGGAGCTATAAGAACCTCATCTCAATAGAGGTTGTTAAGCGGTTGTGTTTTTTGACCACACCACACCTGCAACCATACACCATCAAGTGGCTCCACCAAGGATGATATCTCTGTGTCAGCCAACAGTGTTTCCTTCCATATAACATCAAACCCTTCATAGACGAGGCACTGTATGATGTTGCTCCTATTGAAATGTGTGATGTTTTATTAGGCCAACCATAGTTGTGGAAGCATTATGTTTTGCATGAGTCCATACCTCACATTGTTATTATTACTTTGGGTAGAAAAATATACATGATATCATATGTAGCCCCACCTACCACCATTTCTTTGATCTCTGCTAAGCAATGCAGTAAGATCATCTCCTAGGCTAGGAAATTTGTATTCTTTATGATTCACTCTCTCCATGGTCCCTAGAAAGGGTCTTTCCATGTAGAAGAAGAAAGGTTATAAGATCATCGAGGAGTACAGGGACATCTTCTCCTCACTCACAGGGGTACCCTTCCACTATCAAGTCAACCATTTGATCGATCTAAATCCCAGAGAACGTTTACCCAATGGGCTAGTATACCGCTACTCTCTTCTAAAAAATGAGGAAATCAAGTGGCATATCAAGGAGTTACTACAAAAAGGGCACATCTACCTAATTAAATCACCTTGTGGGAGCCCAATTATATTTGTATAAAAGAAATATGGGACTTAGAGACTTTGCATTGATTATGAGGCATTGGATAAGATCATTATTAGGAATAGATACCCTATTATGTCCCTATAATACTAGTGGTCACCACTTACTTTTATTATTAGCATAGCCCCTTTATTTTTATTATTAATGTAGCTCCCATATTGTTATTCTTGTGCCCCATAAAATCCCACTATTTTTATTGTTGTGCCCTTACATTATTATTGTTATGTATGCTTTGATTATATTGTGATTCCTTAGACCCCTATATATAGAAAGGAGGCCTTGTCATTTGTATCATCCATGAATTGTTCATTTATGTGATTTAAAGGAGGTATCCCACTCGAAGAGGTTAATTCTCAAGTCGTTGATCTATCTTTTCTTCTATTTTTTGATATGGTTGCATAACATTTGGTATTAGAGATTTGGATTCTAGGGTTTCATTGCTTCAAAAAGGCCATGTTGGAATATTCACTATAATGTTTTTTATATGAGGCTCCAGAAACTGAAATTTCAAACAAGTGGAGCCAAGTCTGGATGAATTTCATATAAAAATTTCAAATCTTGGTTCGCTAAATTTTCGAAGATATGGTCTAAATAAGTTAGGGCTTTTGTAGGCTCCAAAATTCAATATCAAATAGGTGATCTGGGTAAAATCATCATAAATTTTGCTCCGAACATCAGATTTGAACTTCGTAAAAAGTGACTAAAACTCCATAGGCTGTAGTTTTTCTTGTATCAATTTTAGGCCTAAGGTCGAAACTTTGGGATGTGGCATTCCGTACAAGTTAGCTCTACTAAACCAAACTATAATCAGGCCATCGTGGGAGATTGGGCGTAACTTTTTCTTGAAGAATAAAATCTTGGTGCAAATTTTGGCATTGAAAATATGACTGAGAGGGATACCACAGGCAAAACGTTTATACCTTGGAGATCTAAACTTAGAGAGATACAATGGTCTCAATATCGAGCTCCTAAAAAGAAATAAAAAGGTGTGTATTTTTTTAAATTTTGCATAACTTTTGTTTGAAAGATCAGTTTCAAGTGATTCAAAGGGAATAGTGAAGCATGGATATCATTGTTTGATTCAAAAATTTCTCAAAAAAAAAAAAAATGGAGACAACTGTTACTAAAATAGAAAGATCTACTATGACACATGAAGAAGAGGAAGAAATGCAACATGATATATCAAAATTAAGAGACCAAGTGTAACAAATTTCACTCTCGCAAAGAGTAACAAAAAATAAACTAGAAACTAATATGAATGGTTTAGAAGAAAAAAGAAAAGGAAACATGTAAGGCTTGAAGGATGGGCTAAAATTAGATATGGGGTTTTTTAAATTAGACATGGATGTGATGAATGTAAAATTGGAAGTCTTAACAAAGTTGTTGCAAGAAACGCTTCCCAGTGGTGACAAGGTAATCCATGAAAAAGATGATGAGGAAAAAAGGAATATGAATTATGAATTTAGAGACTCAAATGTTGGGTTTAAGACCCACCACATTCCAAAGATTGACATAAGGAAGTTTGATGGAAAGGATCTAGTAACATGGATACCACAGATGGAACAATTCTTTGATTTACATGGTGTGTCACACACACAAAAGGTACGCATTGCATCTTTATATTTAGAGCAAAATAACTTTGTGTGGTATCAATGGATTTTATCTAGTAAGTCAATTGTCACTTGGACAAATTTTATGGAATAATTTGTAGCACATTATGAGGAAACATCAAAAGAAGAGGATCTAGACTAGGAACCAACCCTAGAGAAAGAAGATATGAATCTGACCATATCTTGTAATGCATTAGAAGGAATTACCACTCCTCAAACTTTCAAGATAGAAGGATATATCAGGAAAAAAAATGGTAATAGCGCTGATAGATTATGGTATTACCCATAGTTTTACTCATTGTAAGATAACCAAGGAATTGAATTTCTTTCTATATCTAGCACCAGAGTTTCGAGTGATGATTACAAATGGAGGAACTATAAATATCTCAAGTAAGTGTCATAATATCAATCTAACCATGGGGGAATATGTATTTAATAGTCCAATGATTTCCATTCCAATGGGTGGTGCTGATGTTGTATTAGGATCCCAATGGTTATAATCTTTAGGTATGATAGCTTTTAATTTTCAAGATCTATTCTTGAAATTTTCCAGGGAAGGAAAGGAAATTACATTAAGCGGAATCATAGGGAAACCGTGGAAGATAATCACCTCTAATGGCATGACAAATATTTTGAAGAAATAAAAACAAGGCATAATTTCATAATTATGCTCACTAGAGGTTCAAACATCAAAATCACCCATTTCTCCATATCTCCAAAGAATCTTGGATAATTATTCAAATGTATTTGAGAGTCCCAAAGGGCTCCCACTTATTCATGATCATGATCATGCTATTCACTTGATTCTAGGAAGCGTTCCTCAAAAAATTAGGCCTTACAAATATCCTTATGCCTAAAAGAGTAAAATTGAATGTATGGTTGCAGAAATGCTAGAGGTCGGAATAATTCAACCGAGCCAAAGTTCTTTCTCTACTCCAGTCGTATTGGTGCACAATAAGGATGGATCATGGCATATGTGTCTGGATTATAGGGACTTCAACAAGCTTACTATTAAAGAAAAAAAATCTTATTCTTGTCATTGATGATATTTTGGATGAATTACATGGAGAAATTTACCTCACCAATCTAGATCTCTATTCAAGATATCATCAAATTAGAATGGAGACTGAAGACATTCTAAAAACAACATTGATAACTCATGTAGTCATTATGAATTTTTGGTCATGCCTTTTTTCCTTACTAATCCACCTTCCACATTTCAAGGTTTGATAATTTCCATTTTCAAACCATTCCTTAGAAAATTTGTGTCAGTATTTTTTTATTATATACTAATATACCACAAGTCTTGGAAGGATCATGTCCAACATGTTGACAGGGTGCTCAAAATATTGGAGGATAAACAATTATATGCAAAAGCTTCCAAATGTTTCTTTGGAGTACAGGAGGTGGAATATTTGGGTTATATTGTATCTCATGATGGTGTTAAGGTAGACCCTAACAAAATTAAACCCATTAAGGAATGGAAAATCCCCACAACCCTAAAGCATCTTTTAGGATTTCTCAAGTTGACAGGGTATTATCAGATGTTTGTTAAGCATTATGGGAGAATAAAATCATCTCTAACAACATTACTGAAGAAAGATGGATTTTCTTAGACTCCAGAAGCAACTAACGCCTTCGAACATATTAAGGAGGAAATGTTCCAAGCACTAGTCTTAGCTTCACCAAACTTCACAAAAACCTTTATTGTGGAATGTGATGCGCCAAGAAATGAAACTGATGTTGTTTTAATGCAAGAAGGAAAACTTGTTTCTCTTGAAATTTGTACAATCAAGGGAATGTATTTACACAAACCTATTTATGAGAGGTACAATACTAATGCACTAAAGAGATGGTGACCTTACTGTTTCCAGGAAAACTAGTGTCTTTTCGATCTTCTAGTCCCTCTAAAATGGGTAGCTATCTTAGAAACAAACAATCAAAGAAATTTGCAATTTCCTTTATGTATGATAGATAAGAGAGAAGCAAAGAGGACCAACCTCGCTTGGCTCCTTGCTTGATTTCTCTCTCCCTTGATAGAGTTTGCGACTCCTCTCCTATTTGTCCCGATTTAGAGAATACCTGTAGAGTCAAAGTAAAAAGACACCATCAAAGCATCTCGATCTATAATATCATAAACAATGTAGAATCAAAAATGCAATGACCATACAATTGCATTCACCAATAACAAGATTCACAAATACACGATTATATGGAGGAAAACTCAAAGAACTTTATTAATAGTAGAAGAGAGGATTACAACCCAGCTGTCTGATCCAGCATCATCCTCCCAGCATCAAAGCCCTCTTCACCTCATGAAAAGCAAGACCACCCAACAATACAATGTCTCTTCTCATAGATAAACCAACAACACTTCCTTACAAATTACAAGATTTCAGCCCCTAGATCTCTCAGATGAGGGATCCATTTATAGATGTCTTGAAAGGGTATGAGTCAGCTCTAGGTTTTTGATTAGTGTCATTCCACTGATATTTCTTGGTTCCACTTGGAGTTTTCATTGATCTCTTACTCATCCCTGGGCGAATTCAGAGAGGCAAGTGTCATGGGAGAAGTTTCTAGAAGATTCCATGAGCTTCCACTTAGAAAACTGCCTCAGTTATTTGTCCATTCTCACTCATCGCACCCTACAGAAGGCTTCTTCAGTATGCATCACACCTAGCTAGTGTAGCAGCCAGTATGCATCGCACCTTGACCATGGAGCAGTTAGTTTCGTCCAGTTTTGGCCAGTTTTGAGTGGTCTTTCAGGTGGAACTTTTGGGAAATGAAGTAATCAGTTGACCATGATCCTTTAGGGTATGAAACAACACTTTTAGGGTTAAAGAGACCTTATTTTATCGACATATGTGTTTGGGGTTGAAGTGCACAAATATGTCGATAACAGTTGCCCCCTAAAGCATGAAGTCATAAATCTTTTGATGTCGGGTGAAATGCTTTATCATGAGGATCCGAGGTATTCGAACTGGAAGGTGACTTGTATAAGATACAATACAATACATCATCATCATATTAATTTCATGATCTGGCTGAGGTGGGCATTCCCATGCTCAGATTTTAAAATTCATTTTTATGTACATATGATAGATAACTGTTTGCTATTGCAAACTGGTGATTCTTTACATATAGAGTCATCATTCCTTAGCTTGGATGATCATCTCTGTAGCTTCTATGTACAATTAATGTCTTTATTTTCCCGAATATATCACAGCCCAGATGGATGCGAAATCTTCAAACTCGTTCAATCTTCACCTGATGTATAAGTTGATCCATGTGAAAAGATGTTCAACGGTCAAACATGGAAATACATCGCCTAATTACCAGCCAATAATGTAAGTTGTTAACAGGCACGAGAGGAGTCACTGATAATGATAATGACCTTCAAGGTACTACAATAAAATTCGCGTGGTGTGAATATATGAGTCCTTGTCAAAAACCACGCACAATCTTTCAGTCGAAGGCCATTGACGTAAACCTGTCGTCGGAAGTGAGAAGCTTGCCATTGAGGCATGCAAGATTCAAAGCACTGAAAGGGTTGTTTCTAAGTCAACTTCTTAGACAATAAGCTAATTCAAAAAGAAGTGACCCGTCGTAGGAGGGACTTGATGTATCCCACATCTACGACACGAAACAAAGCAAATGATTTTTCCTGGAGGTGAAACCGATCTGATGATACAAGGTTCAGGAATGGCAGTCATGAAAAATGAAGGGTGAAGGTATTGCAGTGGATGAGGCATTAGCTGGATGGTAAATTCTCTGAATCACTTCTCTTGAACATGTTAGCGACAATTAAGATGGATTGGTAGTGTTAACCCCAAAATATGGATGGTACGGAGGACCAATGGTGATATGACCAGCGAACGGAATAACCCAACCCGACTCAATCATGGTGATGGAATGAAAGTGTCATGTTCAAGAGCAACCTGTTACCAATAAAATTCTTCAAATTTTCTTCCCTTTCTCCCCAGTCATTGCTGACCAGTGCCTCTTTATTTTTGTCAAGCTTGTTCTATAATTTGACCTTCAGGCAAACCCGTCGCTATATTTTAGCAAGCCTAGCGACAATGAAACTTGTTCTTGTTTGGATGGACAAGTTTATCACTATTGTTTTAACGAGTTTAACGACAATGATAACTCTGTCCTTTTCATGTTTAGAGAGTTTGAAAAGGGACGAAAAGGAAACTCCAGCAATCCTTTTTCATAATATAATCCCTTAAGCCCGAAAAAGTATAAAATAATATGAAAGGGATGACTTTTCGATCGTTTTAGTGAGCCAAAAAAGGCAAGCGCTCGATCTTTTTGTTTGATAATCTCTCAGGTCCAAAAATATTAAAATGTATAGGAGGGATGGCACTTCCCTTTACTTTAACGAGCTAGAAAGGCCAATAGCTCGACAATCTTTTTATATTTAACGAGTCTAAAAAAGAGTTTAAAAGAGACTCGTTTTTGAGGAACGAGTGGTGTTATTGGGTAGCAACTGGTTCCAGGTAAGTTTGGGACTTCTCAAAACATGGCAGTGTGAAGAGGGTGGCTAATAGGACCACTCATTGTAGCTATTCCTAAAAAGGGTAAACAATCAAGTGGAGGTGTATGATCGGCCAAAATAATGGAGGCAACAATAGGAACACAACCAAGGTTCAAAAGGCTTAGCAGGGCAATCACAAAGTTTATTTACCGACGGTAGATTCATTTTTTAATGAGCTTGAACTGGGAGAAACTATGCTCATAGGCGGGTTTATTTTTTAACGAGCTTGAACCTTGCGGAAACATTGCTCATAGGCGGGTTTATTTTTTAACGAGCTTGAACCTTGTGCAAACATTGCTTATACCAGTCGTTTAAAGGTGTCTCTTATTGGTAGGTTTATTTTTTAGTGAGTTTGAACTCTACGATAACATATGCTCATTGCCTTTTTATGTAAGCTAGAAATGACCAAACTACCAAGCTAACTACACTAAAGCTAAGGAACTATTGAGGTTAGGTAGGATAGTTCTGTCTTTTGTCTAGACAAAACACTTTCCTTTACCTTGTCCGAATGATGAACACAAAGGTGAATGGTGGATCATACCAATCACCTAACCTAAGAAGTTGAACTAACAAGCTAAAAAGCTAAAAGAAATGCTAAAAGCTAATGAAATTGGTCGTTTTTCACTTGCATACAAAGGTTTGCATTGCCCCAGGTATTGAGAAAAGGAGAGTTTCAAGGTCACCATATGGAAGTCCCTATGGTTAGGTAGGATTGTTTCTGTCAGCTGTAGACAAAAAAACTTCCTTGGCTTTGTCCATCGAAATAGACAAAGGTGAATGGTGTGAGCTTCCAATCACATAACCTGTTGGGAAACCTATCTTTTCAGCTGGGTTTTCCTACCGGAGCAGACTAGGGTGCATGCCCCCTAAGCTTCGTTATATTCACCGGACTACTCACAGTAGTTAGGTGGATGAAATGAAGGTTGAAGAGAAATTCTTGATGCAAAGAGACCATTCAGGGATGATGTTTGACTCGTAGCTGTGTTTGAACCGGGAAATGAAAGCTGGTCGATAAGTTGTACCATTTGGCTTTCATGCAGGAAACACATCACTCAAAAGAGTGTGGAAACAATAGCTTCCATGCTATACACATAGTTGCACCAAAGGAGTAGGTTGTAATCTAATCATCCTTGGACTACCATTATGTTCAAGTGAACGATTTTCAAAGTTATCAGCAACTTCGGAAGGATCCCTAATGGTCGACTAGTTTTTTTGTTAAAGCCTGACAAATTTTGTGTCTTAGGCAAAAGCGATGGCGAACCAAGCACTTTCCAAGTAGTTGAGGAAAGGCTACTCACTAAAGCCCCCTCATCTATGATAGTGCCACACACGATCATTTTTTAAACTTGTACTATGATCCGGAATGGTACATTAGATGGAAGGCGGGGTCTTGCTAGTTGATTCCAATCAAAGGAAATGACTAGACTGCTTAGAGGAGGTACTGGATAAATGGCTGGATAAATCTCATGAACTAGGGGGTTTTCCTCCTATTGTAAAGGAATGGTTGGATTGCCCCCAAGTTCATCAGACTCTGTATTGACAAAAAGAATTTGAACGATGCCATTCTCATTCTTTTTGGAAATTGTATCCTCTGAAGGTGGACCTTCTGAAGGTAAGATTGGGTTGACTGCCATCTCGACTTGTTGACTTTGGGTTGGTATGGACTCAGAAGGTTCACTTTCAACGATAGGCATTTTGACCAACAATTGAGTTATGTCAGTCAGGTTTTCAACTAGTGACGGACTTGGTGAGAGTTTCCTGTATCCAGGCGGAAGTCGTTGCGGTGAACTAGGACGGTTATCCAAAGCACTTTTGGCTTCATCCAAAAAAGGACAACAGTGAAGAGCATGGTGACCTTCACATAACCTACATGGAAATCTGACCTTTCCTTTCTGTCCATTGACTTCATTTTCACTAGTTAATGGTGTGCTGTCAACTTGATTGCTAGAGGTTGATGAAACAAAATGGTGCAAACGGGGAGACCATTCTCTCAAGATCCACAGAATGAAAAGACAATCTTGATGAAGGTGGTATCCCTTGAAAATTATGCATGGAGATCTGTGCTTGGAAAGTTTGGTGTGAAGATTTTCACTGGATGACACATGGTTGCCCCCTTGCTTTTCTAACTTCTTCTTCTTCTTATCCTTCCCTTTCTTCTTCTTCTCAGCTACTTGGTTTTTAGTATCACTAGTTTCACCAAGCGAAGAGGAAGAAGGGGAGGGAGAAACAAGTGAGGTAGAAGGTGAAGGGACAACTTCAGTATCATCTGGTTGCCGATTTGATTGTTGAGGAATCACGGTATTTTGAATGACAGAGGTCGAGAATAGCCATACTGGCAGGCCAATTGTGATTCCTGGAAGGGACAATGTAGACATATATAGAGCACCAATATCTCCCCAAGAAGATAAAGGACTAGGATTCCCCCTAAGAGAGGTTCCTTGATTGGTGGACTCCATTATCTCGACTGAAGATCAACGAAGGAATAGTGATGTTACTCCGATTTAAATAAATTTTAAAGACGCTTTGACACAACTTTGCTTTTTCAATTTTTAAGAGTCGAGAAAAATCTAAAGATGACTCTAGTCCCCTTAAATTTTTAATGAGCTTGAAGTGACAAGTGCTGAGATGGACCTTTTCTTTTAAGGAGTCGAAAAGGAACGAAAGTGACTACTCTAGAAATCTAGACAAAGGGATTACCAAACCGATCGCAAAACTACAAAATACACCTTGGTGATAAATTAAAGAGAAATTACCAAGGACTTATGTACGGCAGTCAATCTTCCTGAATGCTCTGTTCAATGCATTGCGATCGATAGGGCGGCAAACATGGTTTCCTATGGATAAAGGATATCAGCCTATTGTGGTCTCACAGTATATAATTGACGGTAGGGGGAGCACAAGTCCGTACTAGCACTTGTCGTATCAAAGAGGAGGAATCAGCCAACCTTCGATGAAAACGATAGTTACCAGGTTTTACGATGCCAAAACACGTCTCTAGCCTAGACTTCTAGATGTGTTGCGTGAGGTTCCAAAGCGTTTTTATGTTCATTGAGATTTATTTTAGAGTTGATCTTGTTTAGAAGTTTGTCTTTCAAGGTTCACCGCGTGATGTAGATGTAAAATTCCTAAATATGCAATCTAAAATGATAAACAATCGTTTATTTCTTTTAGCAATGAAAATCCTAGCTACTAAGGAAAGAATATTACAATTCTTTTAGTAGAGAGCAAAGAGAAAAGAGCACACACTAAATGCATTTTCCTAAATCATTTTTCGCACACAGTCTAAATGAAAATGCAAATGCATGTATTTGTTTTTCGTTTCCTTAATGTGAGAACGCCAAAAAGGAAAACTAAATATAGATCTGAATTATTTTCTTCAAAGCGACACTTCAACAATTTCTTTTCAAAAACAAAAGGAAGACTAAAACGACACTTTTCAATTCCGAATAGAAAATTGCTTTCAACACTTCAAATATGAACAATTCAAATCAAATACAATGACAAAAGCACAATTTACTATCTAGAAGAGGAAGAATTTACGACACTCTTCTTTTTGACTCAAAATGACAGTTACGACACTTTTGTTGCATCAAAATGATAGTTCGATTAAGCTACTTTTGACAAAGAAGGACTGTAAATGATGGACAAATACGTAAAAACATTTACAAATCCTAATCAATGGAGGCTAAAATATGTAAAGGAAGAAGGCTTCAACAATGAGATACTGATCATGAGAAGTAAAACTACTGAATAGAGCTGAAAAAAAGGAGGAAAAAACCAAATTTCAAAGAGAGAAACAGTGTCACTCAGTCATCGCACCTGTCCTTCAGGGAAATAGGGATGCATCTCACTTGCAACACACGGTAGGTGCGATGCATACAGGCTTCCAGTTACAGACAGTGCGATGGGCCAGGGAGTGAAACTGAGTTGGGTTTTTGCTCAAAATTTCCAGCTAAGTTCAGTGATTTAGGCTGAGCTATGATGGACAGTAAAAGCAAAGTATAGGGGTATGATCTTAGGAGGTTATCGAGCTACCACAAGGGCACTTAGAATGCTTGTAAGTCAAATGTTCAGTTCATAAACCAACACGGAGATTGACTAAAGCAGCGTTCATCTACTTTGTAATTGCATAGCAAGAGCAGTTCGAAGGCTATCTGGCTAACTTTAGGCTCCGTCTGTAGTTTATAAAGCAAACAACAAGAACAAACAAACAAACTATTCACTCTCGAGTAGAGTTGTCATTTTGTTTCCAGGAAAAATAGTGTTTTTTCGATCTGCTAGTCCCACTAAGACGGGTAGCTATCTTAGAAACAAACAATCAAAGCAATTTGCGATTTCCTTTATGTGTGATAGATAAGAGAGAAGCAAAGAGGACCAACCTCGGTTGGCTTCTTGCTTGATTTCTCTCTCCCTTGATAGAGTTTACGACTTCTCTCCTACTTGTCCCGCTTTAGAGAATACCTACAGAGTCAAAGTAACAAAACACCATCAAACCATATCGATCTATAATATCATAAACAATGTAGAATCAGAAATACATTGACCATACAATTGCATTTACAAATAACAAGATTCACAAATACACGATTATATGGAGGAAAACTCAAATAACTTTATTAATAGTATAAGAGAGGATTACAACCCAGTTGTCTGATCCAGCATCATCCTCCCAGCATCAAAGCCCTCTTCACCTCACACAAAGCAAGATCACCCAACAATACAATGTCTCTTCTCATAGATAAACCAACAACACTTCTTTACAAATTACAAGATTCCAGCCCCTAGATCTCTCGGATGAGGGATCCATTTATAGATGTCTTGCAAGGGTATGAGTCAGCTCTAGGTTTTTTATTAGTGTCATTCCACTGATAGTTCTTGGTTCCACTTGGAGATTTCATTGATCTCTTACTCATCCTTGGGTGAATTCAGAGAGGCAAGTGTCATGGGAGAAGTTTCTAGAAGATTCCATGAGCTTCCACTTAGCAAACTATCTCTGCCATTGTCCATTCTCGCTCATTGCACCCTACATAAGGCTTCTTTAGTATGCATCATACCTGGCTAGTGTAGCAGCCAGTATGCATCACACCTTGACCATGGAGCAGTTAGTATGGTCTAGTTTTGGCCAGTTCTGAGTGGCTTTTTAGGTGGAACTTCTGGGAAATGAAGTAATCAGTTGACCATGATCCTTTAGGGTATGACACAACACTTTTAGGGGTTAAAGAGTCCTTGGTTTATCAACATATGTGTTTGGGGTTGAAGTGCCCAAATATGTCTATAACACTTACCTAATGGGAAGACACTTAAAGATAAAAGCAAATAATGATTGTCTTAAATAATTTTTCGAACAAGTATTATCTTCAAAAGATCAACAAAAATGGGTGACAAAGATGTTGGGTTATGACTTTGAAATCATCTACAAAAGGGGGCAGAAAAATGTTTCTACAGATGCACTCTCAAGAAAGGATGAAGATGTGGAAACATTGCTTTGTGCCATTTCTAATTTCCAACCTGATTGGATAATTGAAGCAAGGAATTAATGGAAGAATGATGAAGAGTAGTGGACACTCATTCAAAAGTTACATCAAGATCCTAGTACATCTGATACATTTGTTTGAAAAATGATTCATTATCGTACAAATATTACTTATATCTATGTAAGAATTCTCAACTCAAACAAAATATTCTTCTTGAATTGCACACCTCCCCCTTAGGAGGGCACTCCGGAATTTTGAAAAATTACCACAGGGTCAAGAAGGAACTTTTTTGGGATGGCCTTAAATCTGATATTCAGAAGTTTGTGGAAAAATGTTTGGGTTGCCAACAAAATAAAGTTAAGACAATTAATACCCTGGGTCCGTTACAACCTTTATCCATTCCAAGTTAGCACTGGGAGGAGGGAACAATGAATTTTATTACAAGTATACCCAAGTCCTAAGGAAAGAGTTGTTATAAATTAATTAACGAAGAAATGGAATATACAAAATATTGTGTAAACACAAATATAGAAATTCATAAAACATGAGAGACACAAATATATGTGGTTCACCCAATTTGGGCTATGTCCACGTAGAAACAACCACTCCTTCCTTTTATCAGCAAAATTAAAGGATACAACCTACAACAGGTCCAATGTAGTTTCCTCTTCGCACTCACACAATATCCTCTCTCCTTCTCCCTCATAATAATAATACACAGTTGCAATAAAATTCCCCCATATAAATGGAAGGTTTTCTTCTAGGGAAAAAAACCCTAAATTAACATAAATTCTACCATCAGATCGTTTGCCTAATGAATGGCCCAAATTGACTATGAAATTACAATATTTTACAAGGAAAATTTTCATCTATTCTTAGCTTCGTGGGCATTGCCCCTAGACCCCTAAACAGGGGTACAAGTCCCCATTTCACCCCCATAAATGGAGCGGTGTACAACCTTCCTCAGGTATACACCCGGATGAAACAAGGCCTCTAAATAAGGAAGATAGTTAGGCTCCACACCCAACAATCTCCCACTTGGAGACTAAGTAAAGTAACTCCACCATTGTTTCACTTGTTGGACACTGCTTCCACTTTGGACCTAGTAGTTTCTCATCTTCATCATTATACTTAAAGACCTCTTGAAATTGAGCAAAATCTCAGCGTCTCCCTAGTTACAACTTTTGTTAACATACCTACAAGATTCTGGCTAGTGTGTATCTTTTCCAGCTTAAACTGTCCATCTTCCAACACTGACCATATGAAATGGTATCTGAGTTGTATATCTTTAGTCTTGGAATGAAATAGTGTTCTTTCTAAGATAAAATACACACTAGTTTTCATTGTATAACCTTCCCATCTCTTGCTTCTTTCCCAATTCATCCATAAACCTTTGTAACCAAATCATTTCTTTACTAGCCTTCGTAGAAACAACATATTCTACTTTCCTTGTTGAAAACACAACAATGTTTTGAAATTTTGAAACCCAACTAATAGTTCTTCCACCTACAGTAAACACATACACCGTGGTGCTCCTCCTATTATCTCTATGACATGCCCTATATGCATCAACCTATCCTATAGAGAAATGTTTAAACACCCAAAACATAATGCTTGACTTACGATACCTCTCAAATAGCTGAGAATCCACTTCAGTGCTATCCAATGATCTTTTCCTTGATTGTTCATATACCTTCTTTCAACTCCCACTGCATTTGCAATATCAAGCCTTATGCAAACCATTGCATACATTAAGTTTCCAAGTGTTGATGCATATGGAACTTTACACATATAATCCATCTCTTCTTGAGTCATGGGACATGTCTCCTTACTTAGTTTGAAATGGATATCCAAAGGTGTACTAACTAGTTTTGCATTTTGCATATTAAATCTTTCCAAACCTTTTTTGTGTACTCACTTTGAGATAATCTTAATTTGTGATTTTTCCTGTCTCTAGTTATTCTCATACCAAGGATTTTTTTTGCAACACCCAAATCGTTCAATGCAAATGAATTTGCCAATTTTCCTTTGAGCACATTTATTTCTTGCATGTTAGACCTTGTAACAAGAATTTCATCTACATACAATAGCAATATAATATGTTTGTCATGATTTTTGTTTTTAAGACAAACACAATGGTTAGCGTGACATCTAGTATAACCTTGTTCAAACATAAACTTGTAAAATTTTAGATACCACTAACTTGGAGCCTGTTTTAAGCCATACAAGCTCTGCTTTAATTTGCATACTAATTTCTCCTTTCCTTTGACCTCATGCCCTTGTGGTTGCTGCATATATATTTATTCCTTCAAATCCCCATGAAGAAAGGTTGTCTTTACATCTAACTGCTCAAGATGCAAATCTTCTTCTACCACTAGACTTAAAATAGTTATGATTGAAGTCATGTTAACAACAAGAGAAAAAATTTCATCAAAGTCTATACCTTTCTTTTGTGCAAACCCCTTCACCACAAGTCTAGCATTATACCTTTGTTTACCTCCACCTTCTTCCTTCAACATGTAAACCCATTTATTCTACAATGTTTTTTTACCTGCATGAAACTTGACTATAATCCCAAGTCTGGTTATGCATCAAGGAGTCCATCTCTTATTCCATGGATTTCTCCTACTTCTTGGTTTCTGCCTGCATTGTTTCTTCATATCTTTTTGGCTGACCAAAATCAATAAACAATGCATAATAACGAAGGAGAGTATAGTTCAGGGGGTCTACTTATCTTGGTAGATCTTCTAACACCACTTTTAGGTGTTTGATGTTCATGTTGTTGTTGTTCTCTTCTACTTTTTGATTTCGTTGGCTCCTTCCTTCCCTGTTGCGTGAGGTGGTGTACAATCTTTCTAGGGTATACACTTGGATAAAAAAATGCCTCTAAATTAGGAAGATAATCATGCTCCACACCCAAGAAGAGTGTCATCATGGTGGTAGTTGATAGACTTACCAGGTATGGACAATTTTGTGCATTATCTCATCCTTTTAAAGATGGTACAGTTGCTATTGCATTTATGGAAACAATTCATAAGCTACATGGACACCAAAATATTATTGTAAGTGACAAAGATCCCATTTTCACTGTAAAATTGTTTACGAAATAATTTTCTTGTCTCGAGTACACCCTATTTTCCATGTTTCATTATTAAACAAGGTTATTGTTGACAAGATCTAAGTTCAAACAATATTTCCAGAACTTGAAGAAGAAGTAAAAATCAAATTGGAGCATGAAGCAGTCATGGAAACAAGAACTTGACAGCTATGAAATCGATCAATTTCAAAGTATCTCACTAAGCATAAGAACTTACCTGTTGAAGGTTCCACATGGAAAAATGATAATTTTATACATAATCATCCAAAACTACTGAATTGTTGAGGACAACAATTTTTGGAAGGAGAGGGGCATGTTAGGTCCCTATAATACTAGGGTATCCTCCTTATTGTTATTGTTAGTGTATCCCCCTTATTGTTATTGTTAATGTATCCCCCATATTGTTATTATTGTTCCCTTACATTATTATTGATATGTTGGCTCTGATTATATTGTGACCTCTTAGACTACTATGTACATAAAGGAAGTCTTGCCATTTGTATCATCCAATAATTGTTCATTTATGTGATCTAAAGGAGGTTGGCCACTCGAAGAGGCTAATTCTCAAGTGAGTGATCTATCCTTTCTTCTATTTTGTGATTTGGTTCCATAACATTTGGTAACAAAGCTTTGAATTCTCAGATTTTGTAGCTTCAAATAGGTCATCTTGGCATAAAGACACCATCTTTATTGAACGAATCTAGCACATCTGCTAGTAGGTTCAAGATATCATGGATAAATCCAATGTCAAGTACAAACATTGTCATGATAAGCATCTGGTTCCACATAAGTTTAAAGTGGGAGACAAATTTTAGTTGCATTTGCATAAGGAAAGCCTTATCGGAGGCCATAAGAAGCTTTGACCACTCCAATATGGGCCTTATACCATCACCAAGGATGCGAGTGACAATGATTTCAAGCTAATATTGCATTGTTCTTTGGCCTACACCCAGTATTTAATATGAACTACCTTTGGCCATACTCTCCACCATTGTTGGACACATCAAACATTGTTGAGTGGCTGAAACCAACATATCTCAAACTAAATTGCATTAAATAGTCCATGAATGATCATATCATGGACACAAAAAATAGGAACACTTGCCAATAGAGGATCCCATTGTATCGGATTGTCAAAGCCGAATAACTCCTACACCAAGGCAAGTGGATTATGAGGGAGTAAGTTTAGTAGAAGTTTCCCCATATTACGGAGGCACTTAATGCAATGGGGAGCATTTCTTCCTAAGGGGGGGGGGGGGGAACGATCTAGGTGGATATTGGTGGCCACCTATGTATTCCACTTGGATCCCCAAAACTGTTTACTTTTAGTTTCCTATTTTCCAGCATACTTTCTAGTTTTAACCATTTTACAGGTCTTGAACTTCTAGAGTCGTTTTGAGGCCCTAAATGAAATTTTTGGGGAAATGGAAAACAAATTGCATTCGAAAATTGTTTTTCTAGGTTAGAAATTTCTAATGGCCTATCATGTGCACCAAACAGAGATCATATGCCAACGTCATGACCCCATGAAGTTGATGTTCCAAATAACCCCATTAGGGACCAAAATTGTTTGGTGCTTCCTCTCTTTGGGTTAGGTTTTTGGGTGTTTCACGTTTCTCATTATTTCTTCATGATAAAAAGGAATTAGAGCCTCGTTGTAACTCAATTATGAAGGCATGTGTCCATCACATCTCTTCTCAGAGATAAGCTACCATCACCCAAGCTAGTTTATTTCTTTTTTGCATGCAAAAGTTTTCAACGGTTGTTATTTATTAATTGAAGTTCTATTTCACTATATCTCCGTGTTTTTGTTTGAATCTATATTTCATTTCTTTCCTCTATAAATTTAGATTACTTTGTGCTATTACAGTGCAAAAATATCCCCTGTGTGTTCTACCTCCTATCTGTCTTGGCTATTTTTTCTTAGTTATGGAACCAATGAACTTGAAAGAATTAAATTCATTTTCCTCCTAATGGACCCGTTATAACACAGCCTGATAGCCTACTAGTGGTTAGGTTTGATTACCTCAACTCTTAACAAAAGTTACAATATAGACTCTTCTAGAGTCTTCTACATCATAATCATGTGGCTAGCCCCTTTTCCATGAACAATTAGGGTTGACATGGCATCCTCTCAATTTATGGTGGTGAAAACAAGAAGGTCAACTTCATAGTGGCATAACTTTCAAACACATATCCAATTAACATGATTATTGAACCATTGGAAAGGTCTTTGGGTTTAGAATAACATGAAAATCCTCAGTAATAAAGCGACAAATTTTTACCTTAACAAAAATGTCATTTCATGCCTCAAAATACTACTAGAAGGTTCAAACCTTGTTTTTCCAAACTGGGTCTTGTCGGTAAAAATGGTCTAGTGATTTGATTCTTCCATTTTTTACACTCTAAAAAAATTGAGACGGATGATAAAAAATATCATGAGCCAATCCATATCATACCTCCCCATTTTTGGAGGCTTTTGATCCCAAAAATCTTCAACTAAATGAGGTGAGGAAATTTTTCCTCCACCTTCTCTCTAATGTATCATTTTGAACTACCTAGAAGTAGTCCTTTCAGCCTAATCTACCAATGGTCATGTTGCCCCCATCTTGTAGTTTTGGACCTCTTCTAAAAAAATGTATATTTTTTCAACTCTGCCTAAGAATGTGGCGCCAAATCCTCCAAGAAAGGTAGAACCTATTCTTATTCCTGATCTAGCATGGAAGGCTAATGGAGTTTCAAGTTCTCTACATCCACAACTAATAAAATGTGCATATATGGTGGTAAACTAGGTTGATAGGCATTATCAGCCACATTTTCCAGTATCTTGAATTGTGCATAACTCAAAACCTTGATTTTCTTACTAGGCCCCTATAGCCTCTCATTTTTCAACTATAGCTATGTGTTGTCTCCCACCTTGAATGATTTCATCATTCTATGTTGATTATTCATGGCCTTATATTTCTCATATGAATTTTGTAGTGTCCCTTGTAGCTATATATGGATTTGCTTGATATTTTCAACATTTTTTTTATCCTTCAATGCATCTTCTCTAAGATATTCCCTCACTCCTCCTTGATGCCCATATGCAATGTCCAAAGGTGAAGGTGGAAAATATCCAAAAGTACTAGTTTCAAATTAGGACTTTCCTATAGAAGTGTGGATTACTCTATTGTAATAATGTTGTGTATATACCAAATTTTCATCCCAGGCCTACAGATGCTTCTAGCTATATACCCTCATAAGTTGTACCAACGTCCTGTTGACTACTTTTTTTGTCCAATGTTTGTCTGTGGATGGAATGTTATATATATCTTCAACTTTGTGTCCATCTTATCCAATAATGTAGTCTAAAATTCACTGATAAATATTGTGTCCCTATATGAAATGATGTTCCTTGGAATCCCAAATTTTTCCCATATCTGTTCAGCTAACATTTTCACTATTTCCTACCCACTAGTGGTATTTTTATAGGCCATTAGAACTCACATTTTATTGAACCTATCAACCACTATGAACATGTAGTCATGTCCCTTCCTATTGTTGGAAAACCTCCCACAAAGTCCATGGACATTATTTCCCAAGGATGAGTGGGCACAGGTAAGAGATGATATAGACCATGTTTCCTGTTGCTAGGCTTGTTGGTACAAAAAAGCATAAATCTGCTTATGAACCTAGCTAATTTCTCTTGAATTATGGGAAAATACACATACCTCTACAAATTGGCCACAACCTTCCCTCCACTAAAGTTCCCTGCAACCTTAGAGGTGTGAGCCTTTCTAATTAGATGCAATCTCTGACCTTTAAGAACACATAGCTTATCCATCCTATAGAGTAACCCATCCTAGAGAAGGAAGTCAACAGTGTTGTCACCATCATGCACATGACTCTCACTCTTCAATTACTTAAACACCTCCTTGAAGTACTCATCCTCTAAATATGGCTCTCTGTATGCATCATGGGTGAATGGTTCAATGTGCATAAGTTTTCCCAAAGATGTGATATTTGGTGTGGGTGACTTGGAAAGCATGTCAGCCAACTTCTTTGGGCTTCCCTTTTTATACTTGATCATCAAATGAAATTATTGTAGAAACCCCATCCACTTGTAATTCTTGGTGTTGTAGCTTACTCTAGGCCTACAAGTATTGTATTGGTTGGTGACCTGTGTGGATTATTGTCTCCTTTCCCATTAGATGGTGCTTCCAATTCTTCACATATTGCACCAGGGCATAAATATCCTTGTTGATGTAGGGTATTTAAAAACTACACCATGAAATACTTCAAAATGGTAGTTGTTGTACAGGTAAATCCCCTCTGTGGACAGAGGCGATCCCACTAGCCCAAATGGGGTCTAGCAACAATCACACAATGCTAACACGCAGGTTCCTAATTGCAAATCAAAGATCGATGATGATGGCCTACCTGGATTCCAACGCTAATATTTGTAGAAGAATCGCCGCTCCCGTTCCTTTGCTCCGACTGGTCACAATCCCCACGATCCTCGTGAATGGACACCTGCACATGCAAAGAACGACAAAAATACAAGCATAAAATCCAATAGATGCAACGATATATCAGTCAGAAAGGATATAACTCAATCATCATTATAAATACAATAAGAGTGTAACCATAATGATAGTCGCGTATTATTATTGATAAATAGGCAGAGAAAGATACAACCAAGGTTCTGACGTTGAACCGATTCTCTGACTGGGCGAGCAGCTATGTATGCCTTGCAATAGACCTTCTCTCTCTCAGGATTCTGGCAGCATAACCTCCGTATGCTTCAAAACTCTTTCTATCACTCTAGCATTACTCCAGCACTCACAACTCTAGCAAAAACCCTCTTGTCTAATGCATGAGGACAGACTTATATAGATGGAGAAGGGAGGAAGATTCAATGCACCAGGACACCCATTGTGGATCGACATTATCTCCGAAAAGCTACTAAGGATAGGTGTCAAGGATAAATGATGACTCTCGACCTCTATCTCATGGATTTTTCCCTCAAAAGACTTCATGGTCTGAAAGGAAAAATCATACGGGCGCGCATTGGCCAAAAATCATTACCAAATTTAGTTGGCGCGAGTGTTGCTCTAGGACAAAGCGCCAATGGCCGCGCCCCTTTTTAAGGATCTCAGTGATTGGCACGGGTAAGACACTGTGTACCTGCGCCAATGGAAAAAAGGCACTTTTCAGGGATAATTTGTAGAAGGTGTCTTTAGGGAAAATAAAGTACATACTTAGGGGAACATAATGCAAGTGTTTTTAGGTTATGTCACTGTTCACGGGTCCCAGAATGTGTCCTCCAATGGACGAAAATAGGGGTAACAGGGAGGGTGACCAATGGTGACAAATTACTGTGTAACAGATGCCCCCTAAAGCATGAGGCCCGAGAGAGAGAGAGGGGTGAAATGCTTTACAAGAAAAAATATAGCTGCCGCCGAGAATCTGCATTGAGAGATACAATTTATAGTTCAAATACATGATGTACATGGTATGGTCGCAACCATACATAAGAGAGTACATGATAATCTAGATCCGTAGCATGGACGTAGCCATCTGGTTAGGATCAATGAATTGACTCAAGTATGGTCGCAGCCATCCAGTGAATGAGTCATGTATCAAAAATCACACCTGGATTACAATAGACACAATCCAGGGTCTTGCACTCCCTCTCGACCCAAACAGAAGTACAAGTTCAAGCATGTGAACATGTGAGCTGAGGTTGAACATGCATGAACATCTTCTGATTACCAGTCAATATTGGGAACTGTTAACAGACGCGAGAGGTACCACCAATAATGACAATGGCCCTCAAGGTACTATAGGTACAATCTACGTTGTGCGAATAAATGAGCCGGTGTCGAACACCCGTAGAGTCATCCGATTAGAGGTCAATGATGAAAACCTCGCGTCGAACACGAAGAACCTGCCATTGAGGCATGCAGGCTCCAAGGTACTGGAAGGGAGTCTCTAGGTCACTTTCCTGGATAATGAGCTGAAGTCGACAGGAAGTGATCTTCATCGAAGGTGGGCCATAATGTTTCCCACATCATTGACACGAGATAGAAAGAGAAAATGTTGTAAATTAAGATTGTATGAACTATCAAACGGAGGTTGTTTCTTGTCAGAGGTCAACTTCTCTTGAACATATTGGCGGCACGACAGAGGAATTGGCAGTATTTGACATCGACGGATCAGAGGTCATGATGACAAGGCAATGAGCAGATGAGAGGTCAAATAGGATTACCCAAACCCACGGAGGCAAGTGAAAAAATGAGATGAGATATCCCACCCCGACACGAAAATAGAGAAGTGCCATGTTCAAGAGCGACATACTGCCGACACGACAATAATTATGGTTCCCAAAATTTTCTTTTTCCCCCACCATTTTTGGCGAGTACCCCAATTATTTTTAACAAGCTTGATGGGGATAGCATATGCTTTTGGTATAAGTTCGACCTTCGGTCGAATCCAACCTAGTAAAAGTTTAACGAGCCCTAGGGAGGAGAAGCTCAAGTCTCGTCATGACGAGTCCAATGTCGTCAGGGTTTAACAAGTCCGACACAGGTAAAACTCGGAGTCTTTTTCATATTTAGAGAGTTTGAAAAAGACACAGAAAAGAAAACTCCATAGGTCCTTTTTCGTAGAGTTGTGTCTCTCGGGCCCGAAAAAGTGTAAAATGATGCCCGAAAGAACCGCCTGATTATTACGACCTAGGAGTACTTTTCATGGATAGTGATTTCGACCTGAAAAAGTAGAAAAGGGATCAAAATCACGTCGTTTCATAACCATTAACGAGTTTGAAACAACAAAAACCCAGTAATATTTTTATATTTTAACGGTCGATAAAAGAACTTAAAACGACCGCCTCTTAGTAACCGTTTTAACGAGTCAAGAGGGACAACTCGACGATCTTTTCCGCTTTAAAAGGTCAGGAAAAGAGCTGAAAGCAGACCATAAGTAACATTTTCTTATGTTTTACCGAGCTTAAAAAAGTTAAAAAGAAGCTCGTTTGAACTCACACATATACATATGATTATGGTTTCTCATTGTGTCTTCAAGTGCTTGCTTGAATGATGTGTTATTTACAAATTTCGCAAATGTCTATCTAATACATGGTTAGCCAATGCATCAGATACCGTGTTCAATTGTCGTGGAATATGTTGATATGTAATAAACTCAAAATTCCTTTCTAACAATCTTACATGTAAATACAACCTTAAAATATGATGGTCTCTGACGGAATAATGCCTATTGAGCTGGAGGATGACAAGTTGAGAATCCAGGTTTACCACTAATGCCCGAATACCAAGATTAATTGCTTCAGTGAGGAGCTCGATTACGACACAATATTCGGCAACATTATTCGTGGTACGACCCAAACAGACACCTTGAAGATCTATCAACTCACCATGAGGATCATAGATCACCCATGCCGCAGAGGACAAGTTACGAGTACTGCGACAGGCACCATCAGCGAAACCAATATAAGGCGTACTAGACATCTGCACAAGAAGCGAAAGACACAATAAGCGACAAGCGACAATCGAGTCTATAAAATCTCTAACACACATACACAACACACTTACTAGGGTACATGTATATACAAAAAGAAGCGTACTAGCATCACGCATAGTACTTTTTCAAATACAGCCCATTCCGGGGCTGCGCGAGAGGGTTCCCTTCATAATCAATTAGCTCATAGGCCCCTTTTTCCAAAACTTTCTTGACAATATAAGGGCCTAGCCGAATGGATTCGAGCTTTCCTGGTCCTAGCTTATTGTTTGCCTGATCATACAGCAGAACTAAGTCTCCCTCGTTAAAAGAACGTTGATGTACAGTCTGGTCAAAGCAGAATTTGACTCGCTTCTTCTGCGTTTCGATAGCTAAATTAGCTAGGCGACGAGTCTCATCTAAACGCTCCAAATAAAGGAGGCGTTCTTCTAATGGGGTAGTGTTAGGAAGTAGCTCGACGGCTAATTTTAATGAAGGGATTTCACAATCAATTGGAAGGGTAGCCTCTAGTCCATAGACTAGTTGAAATGGAGTGAAACCAGTGGCATTCTTCACGGAAATTCGGTAAGCCCAAAAAGCAAGAAACAACATCAAATGCCAGTTAGACTTGTGCATGCCAATAGTACGCTGAAGCGTTGTAACCAAAATCTTGTTGATCTCTTCAACTTGGCCATTGGACTGAGGGTAGTACGGAGTAGAGCTATCGTGCTTTAATCCTAGCTGAGTTGTCAGTTTTGTCATCATCTGATTCCGGAAATGCTTTGTGTGATCAGTGACGATGGCTTGAGGGACGCCAAATCGCAAAATAACATGATTAAACAAAAATTGCGCCGCTGTGTGACCGTCTTCATTCAATGTAGGCATCGCTTCGGCCCATTTAGTAAGATAATCGACAGCAACGATGATAAACCCATGCCCCCCGACTGAGCGAGGGTTACAGGTGACATAATCAATGCCCCATTTGGCAAAAGGGCCGACGGTAACAACAGAGTGCAAAGGAGCGGGGGGTGCTCGCATCTTCCACTGGAATATTTGGCACTCGTGACAGGAACAGAACGCAAGAATGCAATCCTTGAAGATGGAAGGCCAAAAATAGCCAGCACGGAGAATTTTTTGAGCGGTAGCATATCCGGACATGTGACCGCCACAAGCACCTGAGTGGCAGCCATTCAAGACTCTCTCAGCTTCCTTGTGAGTAATACAATGGTGGAGAACAGAGTCGGTGCCAAGGCGATATAAGGTATCCCCGATGATACGATATGGTTGAGATTGATGACGAATCCTTCGCAGAGCGTCTTTGGAAGTGCCCGGGCGAAAGGAGGACATTCGCAAATATACGAGAATGTCACCGTACCAGGGGTCGAGGGTGTTGATGAGAAACAAGGTCTCATCCGGAATGTGATCTTCGGTGTGAGATGGCGAAGAAGAAGATGGCAAAGAGCAAATTAACTCAACAGAAACCAGCGATTTCTTGGACTTGGCGGTAGCGAACTCCAAGTCAAACGCTTGGAGGATGACAATCCACTTTGAGTATTTTCCCCCCAACAACTGGCGTGACAAGATATACGTCATGGGGTTGCAATCGGAAATCACTGTAGTAGTACGCAACAGAATATAATGACAGAAACGTTGGAAAACGCAAACAGCGGCTAACGCCAACTTCTCGAAATGTGCATATCGAGTTTTCGTATCTAAGAGGTTTCTACTGAGATAATAAATGACATGCTCAGTGTCATCGTCGACAGTTTGAATAAGAACCATACCGATAGTGGTGTCGGCGACAGCTAAATACAGGATGTAGTCACGATGATAGTTTGGAGGGCGAAGCAATGGAACAGAAACAAGGAGACCCTTGAGATGCTCAAAAGATTCTTGAGCCATAGTATCCCAATGAAAAGGGAAATCCTTTTTAATCAATCGTGTAAAACCTTTAGCCACCTCGGCGTAGTTCGGAACGAAACGACGTAAAAAATTCGCTTTTCCTTGCAAGCTTTGCAGTTTTTGTAAGGTAGCAGGGGGAGGGAGATTCACTATGGCTTCAACTTTGAGGGGATCCAGGCGGATGCCCTCGTGGGAGACGACAAATCCTAGAAGTCGACCCAATTCTACGCAGAAGACAAACTTGTGAGGATTAAGCCTGATTCGGTAGTGTCGACATCGAAGAAATATCTCGCGAAGATGAGTAGGGTGGTCCTGACGCTTGGCTGAATGAGCTGGAAGATCATCCAGGTATAGCTATACAATGTGTCGGATGTCATTAAAAGCGTAGGACATTGCACGTTGGAAGGTAGCGCCGGCATTTTTGAGATCGAAAGGGAGCTTCTTATAAGCAAAGGTACCCCACAGACAGATGAAATCAGTCTTGTGTTGATTAGCGGGAGCAATATTGATCTGGTTGTAACCAGAAAAACCGTCAATAAAAGAATACATCTCGCTTCCCGCACACTCGTCAATAATCTGATCAATGAATGGTGTGGGGAAATTATCTTTAGGATAGGCCCGATTAATATCTCGATAATCAACACAAACGCGGATAGTTCTTTGTTTTTTAGTGACAGGTACAATATTAGAAACCCAATCTGTGAGCGGGATAGGATAATAAAACCAGCTTTAAGAAGTTTTTCTACTTCGGCCTTGATCGTTGCACCCTTTCGGGGGTTTACTTGACGTAAACGTTGACGAATAGGCTTAGCACCTGGGTACATGATGATTTCATGCACCACTATGCTAGGATCAATGCCGAGCATTTCTTCATAGGACCAAGCAAAAACATCATGAAATTCGCGAAAAAGGTTCGAATAAAGTTGAATCTCCGTCGGAGTACAAGTGACTCCGATATGAACATGTTCGACGATCTCTGGTTTAATAGAGATGTCGATGGGCTGGGTTTGCGTAATGTTTTCCATATTACCTTCAGAAGAGGTTTGGTAAACTTGAACAGGTGACTGAAGGAATCGGAATGGGAAACAAGGAGAGCAAACCGTTGAATAGGAGTTGGCTCATCCTGAGGGACAGAGAGCAACAAGAAACGATGGTGGGTATCGTGCCAAGGAGGTTCCTCGAGAGACATGGTCTCTATAATAGCTTCGTCGAAAGAAAATATTTCTTTTAATGGATCCGAAGAAGTTTGATCTACAAGCCCTAAGGATGGAGCGAATGTGTGGAAAACCTTGCTTGAGAGAGCAAGTTCAGAAGAAGGAGCCGATGCAGCTACGATTTCAACATAGTTGAGTTCGGCTGGACTCAACGGCATCTGGTCGCCCCAAGAATCTACTTGGTCGATGGGAGGAATGAACCATGGATCAAGACAAGTAGAAATCATATTGACAGAAGCAACATTCGAAGGCGGGGCTGGAAAAACACCCATAAGGGCAGGATCTTTAAAAAGCCTGTGACCTAGACTCTCAAATGATTTGGAGGTATGCTCCACAAAAGGGATAGTTCCTTCCGAAGAGGAAGCGAAAAAATTCAGCTGGTCGACTGTAACAATATTCCCTTGGTGAGGGAAACGAATGATACGAAAGTAAGATGAAGCAACGGCTTGCATGGCATAAATCCAACTGCGTCCGAGAAGGAGGTTGTAGGTTAGAGTAGCATCAACGACTTCAACTTCCATCTCGACCATTTTCCCTTCCAAAGAAATGGGTAAACGTAGGAGAATACCATAAGGACGTGATGCTCTTCCATCAAAAGCTTCTAAGGTTGTTGGAGACTGACTCAACGTTGGAGAACCAATAGCTTTCCAACAGGCAACAGACATGATGCAAGTTGAAGCATCTTCATCGATGACTGTACGATGGATAGTTTTCTTATCAATAACGACCTGTATGAGGAAGGCAATTTGGGGAGGCAGTCTCTGCGTATGGCAGTCTAAATCAAACGTGATTAAATCCAAATCAGCTGGGTCTATGCCGCCGATAGCGGATAGAAAGGACTTCCTCTGAGAGGGGCAGCTCTGGAGAACTTCTAAAGCGGACATAGCTAACGGAGTCAGGGCTAAATCCTCAACGATATTATAGTGCTAAGCAGCACGGGCATTTAGGTTGTAAGAATATTTCCGGAGTACTCCTTTTGGAGGGGGTCGAATAGGCGTTTCAGTACTAGGTCTCTCGATGTAGAGAGGGCTTGAACTGAATGGAGGAGCACTGGGGGGAACCTCAGGCTCCTTCCCTGCAGATGGATAATATTTTGTTCGAGTACTGATATTAACAGGTATCATTCCCGCCATGAACACTTGGGAACCGAATGAAGAGGGAGGCTGAGAGGGGTCAGCGACCATTTGAGTTTGCTGTGAAGGAAAGGGTTCTTTAAGCACTGCAGGGACCCCGGGAGCGCCTTTAACCAAACGACTAACTTCAGACCGCCGCGGGCAGTCCTTGGTATAGTGATCCTCATCACAGATAAGACAAGGATACTTGGGTTTGCGTTTGGCACTCTCCTCAGATTGCGGTTTAGGCTGTTCCTGTTTAGGTTGTTCTGGCTTTTTTTTCCCTTTCTCTTTCTTCTTTGATTTCGAGGTTTTGTCTGTCTTGGTTGAATGAATGGCATTAACCTCGGAGGTAGGTTTAGAAGGAGGTGTAACCTGAGAAGTGTTTTCATTTGGAACATTTGATTTCTGCTTCCCAGGATTCGCGGAATTTTTCTTAGAGGATGAACTCACAGACCCAATAATACCGTCAACTGTAGGTGTTGGCGGGACTTTGGATGTTCCAGGTCTAGGGGCATCAGGCAAATAATCATATAATGTACCCGACTGAGAATAGACTAAGTCGAGGTATTGAGCACACGCGATAGCTTGCTCTTCAGTAACACACGCTCCCATAGCAATGTCCTGAGCTATTGGAGGGACGAATGAAGTCGTGAACCAATCCGTAAGAAGCTGGTCGGGAATCCAAAATTTAATCATACGTCTACGCCGTCTCCATTCATGGATGTGATCAGAGATGTGCATAGCGGTTGTTTGTTGTAAGGACGTGAGGAGGTGTGTGCCCGTTTCATAATGAATGGGCAACTGAAAATGAGTGAGGAATGCCATAGCCAACGAGTTGAAATCCTGAAAGGATCCGCGATTTAGCTCAATATACCATTTAGCGGCGGAGCTAGTGAGAGTCCTTTGAAAGAGGCGAAGCCGAATCGAATCATCAAGCCATGAATTAGATTAACACCATAGATGATAAGTCATGACATGAGCTTGTGGATCTTCATTAGCTTTACCATCGAATTTCGGGCAGTCACTAGGAATTTTGGTGGGAACCGGAGGCCAATAAGGATTATGAAGGATAGGATCATTAGTGAGTTTGGACACATCCGGTAATTCTAAAGTCGCTAAGAATGGTAACTGAGGATTAAATGACATCTGAGGCTGCTGGTAGGATGGAACACCCGGGTTCCAACCAGGTGGTGGTGGCCCCCAAGGGCCTTCCCCTGATGGATTTTCCCCCATGGTGTGCTGGCCGTAGGGATTTGTGTTTTGCCCCCCAGCGTATGGATTACCAAACGATGCTGCAAAAGTAGCATATGGTTTTGATAATTTTGGTAAGGAGCAAACAAAGGTTGGCCTTGAGGTTGCTAGTAACCATAGTGTGGTGGGACCCCAAATTAAGTTTGAGACCCAGGCTGAGTTTGATAAAACGTTTGAGATTGACTTCCAGCCTGCATTTGAGAACAAGACGGATTTTGGGATCCTACTTGGGTCCAGGTGCCAGGTTGAGTAGCGCCAGTAGATGGATAACCTTGGGCTATCTGAGTAGAAGGATAACCTTGTTGGTATTGAGGTTGGCCTACCTGCTGATACGGAGGTTGGCCTACGTGTTGATACTGAGGTTGGCCTCCCTGCTGATACTGAGGTTGGCCTCCCTGCTGATACTGAGGTTGGCCTCCCTACTGATGTGCAACAGAGGGTTGTCCTATCATACCAGATGGCTGTGTTTGAGGGTGACCAGTTTTTCCAGAAGACTGAGTATACTGGAGAGTTGGTTGACCAATTGTTTGGGTAGCTTGGCTGGAAACTTGGGTATACTGGACGTTAGGTTGATTCAGATTAACAAACGATTGACCAGTTTTTCCAGTATGAGAACCTTGCTGGAAACCAAGTTGAGCTTGTTGAGTGGAAGGTTGGCGTGGATTACCAGTAGATTGTGTATTAAGAGTAAAAATGGGACCACTAGAAGAAAAAGGATATCCTTGGAAGGATTGTCCTTGTAGGTTTTGCTGGTGTGGTTTTTCGGGTTGAGCATACGACGCTTGACCACCATGATAAGAGGTGGAACCCCAATCTATGGATAGCGGAACTGAAATCTCTCCAACTGATAGCTGACCTATCCTAGCACCAAGAGGTGGTAGATACTGATCATATTGCCCTCCAAGTGAGGCATTTGATGTAGGATCAAAGCCTGCAAATAAAGAGGACGAAGGTCGGCTAAAAATAGGGGTTGAAGAAGCCACAGATATTGTCGGAGGGGTTGTCACCGAGGTAACAGCTGTACTGCGAGGTGGTTGAGTCGAAGGCTCTGTATTGGAAAACACGGGTGGTGACCAAATAGAAGTCGGAAAAGGAGATTATAAAAAATCACGCAATGCTCTATAGCCAAGAGGCAGTCCCCCGGTAGTAGCAGTATTACTAAGATGTGTAGATTCCATTGTGCTAGGAATCTCGTCCCCTGGCACATCGGATTCGTCAGTCGTAGTAGGTGATGGGTTTTCCATATAAGAAGGAAAAGGTTTCCGAGGAGAAGTATATTCCCAAAAAGGGATACCGTTTTGAGAAGGTTCCCAAATAGGGTTCATATAAAATTGGTAATCCTCGTCGCCTGGAGCACGAGAGTTAAGCGGTTGTATACTTGGAACAATAGGGAGGATTTTACTCACAATCGGGCTCTCGGAAGACGAGATTGGTAGTTTCGCCAGGATGAAACTTCACAAAATCCTAGGGTTAAGGCCGAATCATTGCCTAAGGCTACAAAAGATTCTGTAATACAATTCTTGTTCCATTTGTTTGTACATTATGGACTTCCGAGAGAACTAATTACAGATGGTGGACCACAATTTGTTGGAAATAAATTAGCTGCAACACTTAACAATTATCATGTCCAGCATAAAATTACTACCCCATATCACCCGAGCAAATGGGCAAGTAGAAGTAGCAATAAGGTAATAGAATCCTTTTAACAAAACCATTGATCGCATAGGTGTGGATTGGGCCGCCCGATTCCTGAGGCACTGTGTGTTATAGAACACATGGAGAAGTTTCACGGCTATTCACCCTATCAATTAGTGTTTGGAAAACAACCTATCTTCCCCATAGAATTCGAAATCCAAATGCTACGAACTGCATAGGAAGTCGGCCTAGATCTGAGTGAGGCACAAATCAATCGATTACAACAGATTAATGAATTGGACGAGATCAGGCTCTATGCATTACAAAATACAACACTTATTCAACAAGAGCGAGCTAAATGGCATGATCCACTTATCAAGAACAAAGTCTTTCACGAAGGAGACTCGGCTCTGTTATATGACTCTCGGTTTCATGACTTCCCGGGGAAACTTCAGACTCGATGGTTAGGACCATACGAAATCCAGAAAGTACATGATAATGGGACCCTTACTCTAATCACAATTGACGGTTCTCGATATGCATTCAAGGTAAATGGCCACCGAGTTCGTATTTATTGAAAGCCACTCACTCGGGAATCCTTCTGTCAGTAGCTACGTCAAGACACTGATATGGAAATTTTAGGAGAGGAAGCGAAATCTTCCTCACCTATAATTTAGTAAGGAATTCATTTTTCTATAACTTGTACATAACATCTTGGATATATTTTTTCTTGATTTTTCTTTTAATTTTTGCATTCTAAGTGTTTCTGCTGTTCTTTTTCAAAAGGAACAGCACTTGCGTGTTTTTGCTGTTCCTTTTCAAAAGGAACAACACTTGTGTGTTTTTGTTGTTCCTTTTCAAAAGGAACAACACTTGTGTGTTTTTGTTGTTTCTTTTCAAAAGGAACAACACTTGTGTGTTTTTGTTGTTCCTTTTCAAAGGGAACAACACTTGAGTGTGTCTGCTGTTCCTTTTCAAAAGGAACAACATTTGAGTGTTTCTGTTGTTCCTTTTCAAAAAAGGAACAGCACTGGAGTGTTTCTGTTGTTCCTTTTTCAAAAGGAATAGCATCCGCGATTTTCTGTTATTCCTTTCAAAGAAACGACATCCCACGTATTTTTTTGCATGGATTCTTCTCTAAGGAACACAAACGACATGTTTTTTCTCTTATTGAGGATGCTTTGCACCCATGTTCTCCCTAGTATTTAAGATACAACTATGGACTTATGCAATGAACATAAATCATGATATACCGAAGCCAGCAGATCATAAATCGCCATCTCTATAAATCCTAGTATTGATAAGAGGACAAGAGGAGGGAAACTAATGTTTCTTCTTCGTTTTCATTGTCTTATTACCGACGCTCTGGTTAGTGATCCTTATCATGAAGATTTCCCTAAAAATATTTTTTTATTACCTAGGAGTAAGAGCAGAGGATTTATATATGTCCGTTGGGATGATAAGACTTCTTCCACCATTCCCCGCTCTTAAGGAGTGCGGAACCACCCTTATGTGTTAGTAAATAATAGAAAAAAGGTGCTCTGCAAAAAGAAAAAGAAAATATGAATTATCATTTGGCAAATGCAGGATAGGGGGTCTCATCGAGAGCCAACCTACCATGACCATAAAGATGGAAGCGAAGCGGCATTCCCATTATGACCACCACACCAGGGATATGGTCCGAAGGTATACTAAATAAACAAACCTTGAAACACGGGGTCTCATCACGAGTCGGCCTGTCCACGTTTCACACCTACCTTGTGAATGGCAGTATGGCTATCTGGTTACCAAGCCAACATAATGGCCTACATTTTGATAAAGCACTCTTAAGAATACACACAAAGGATCATGGTTCTGGAGGGTGAAATAAACAACTCTGCCAAGGTTATGAACACCTGTTGGCAACAGAGCTCTGTTAATGGCATTGAAGTTGTAATGGTTACACCAACAGGTATGATATCAATACTTTTTTGTCTCTTATATCCTTTGAATAGATCATATTTCATGCCCCGACGTATATATCGCATGAATACTCATTACCACCAATCATGGCAACGGAACTGACAATGACCACTGGAGATTTCGTACGCTTGACAGACGTCCCATCCCCCGGCCTCTCATTATATCACGCAGGCTCTTATGTAAAACACGATCTACCTTTTTGCCTCGATTTCGGTATTTCGTTGTTTTTCTAAAACATGGCATAATTTCATATGCTGTTTCTTTATGACTTGACTTCTGAATGGCTGCTGCTCCTCTATTTGATGGTTTGGGACAGCCCATCAGATCGCGCGGGGGAGGTAACCTCATTACTCCATGGATTACGTGTCTACACACTATTCGGGCAAGATAATGTACGAAGGTATGGCATGGTTTAACGGTATGATAATTCTATTTTACGGAAATTTCTGTTCACAATCCTTTTTTTGTTGCATGCTCTGTGTTCTTTTCCAAAATTTGGCGAAGATCACCCTCTCTGCGTCTCAAACAGGACAGGCAGTTGCTGTTCCATTAAGAATTCTGAGTGCAATCATGGGGGGAAAGACAGTCTGAAGTGAACCTCAGGAGTTGACAGTCTTCGCTGCTACCCGCGAGATCCTGAAAAACGCAGGGTGGCTGAATTATTTCAGTCGCCTACAAGAATCGAATGAAGTTGTGGCGTTGGAATTCCTTAAAAATTTGCAGGAGAACTACTCCATTGTAAGAGAAAAACAGATAGCGGTCACGGATGATATCATCGCAGAAGTCTCGGGACTACCAGCTGCCAAACCCATATGGACGCTGAAGAAAGAAAGACTACAAAAGGTTATGGAGATTTTCCAGGATGAAGGCCAAAGCTAGATAGTCAAAGGGAAGGGAGTTCTTCTGGCAACGTTAGGGGAACCCTGGACCAAGTTAGCAAAGATAGTGCAGAGCTACATCACTTGCGAAGGGAGGAAATACGTGGTAAGACCACGTCATCTGAAACTCTTAGCTGTTTTGAAAGGAAAATGTTCTGTAAATCTCCCTGCACTCTTAAATTCGTTATTACATGATGCGGCCCGAAGCCTAAAAAAGGCACAACACATAGAAGCAGTTGTTAGCCACCATCGACTGATTCGATTGATAGTGAGCTACAGTCTCACTCAACAACAGAGCAGCTGGGAGGAACTTATCGCAATGGTCGAGGGGGGATTGGCTGCACCACCCCCAAAACCTAAACATTCCTCCAGCACGCCGTAACAGTCAGAGAAACGAAGGGAATTGGCAGTGGAAAGACAGGTTACTCCAAAACGAAAACAATCCTCTAATACACCTGAACGACCAGAGGAACCCAGAGAATTGGCAGCAGAGAAACACATTGATGGTACACCCGAACAACCTGAGAGACCAAGGAAATCAGCCTGGCTAGCCCGGATATGAGGAAGGCTGGAAAAGATCCAGGGAACCACTACCCAGCCAACCGAGATTACGGATGAACCTCCAGAACCAGAAGGAGGACCCTCCGAAGAAAATGTTCAGCAATCAGGGGCCAAGGCTGAGCACCCTGGAGGAGGAAATGAGGAAGGGGACGAGCACGTTGGAATAGAAAAAGAAGCTGAACACTGCAAGGCAGCCACCGAGCAGGCCAATCAAGAAGAGGAAGTAGTACAGCTAGGGGGCAGCCCACTGCAGGACCCTGTGGGTGAGGAGGAATTGGCAGCAGTCCTAGCCAATATGGGGGAGTATGGCCAACCCTCCAGCACAGCAGGCATCCCTGACGGACCCTCGGAGGAAGACATACCTGAGAAAGCGCATGCAGAAAAGGCAGGAGAAGAAAACTTGCCCATTTATGATGATGAAATAGGAGACACCAATCAGGAACAATCTGTTCCCAAGACACCAGAAGAAATTCCAGACGGGGAAGGAGCAGATTTAAGGGCCAGTTAGAAACCCTCTCTCGGAGCAATACAAATTAAGAAATTGAGGAAACAACAGAGTTTGCTGGGTACTATAGCCAAGCTCCGACAACAAATTCGAATTTTGAAAGCCAACTTGAGGATACAAAGGACCACAGAGAAAAAAAAGAGGGCCACTGCAGCAAAATCCCGGAGGACAAGAAGACGACAGACCTATAGCCGTTCTTTTGGTCGAAACCCCATTAGGAGACCTACAGCCAAAGAACAGACTGTTGTTCCAAATGACATTGAAGAACAGACTGCTGTTCCAAATATCGTTGAGGTACAGACTGTTGTTCCATCTAACCCTAAAGAACGGATGGACATGCCGATTGAGGTAGAGGAATAGCAAGAGGCTCCGACGACAGGGGGACCACAACAACCTTTTATTCGTGTTAAGAAAGAAAAAGAGAGCAAGGAGACCCAAACAGAAGCACCACCCTCAGGGGTAATTCGGGTTCTAAACTCTAAGTAGCATAACAAAAAGGTCCAGGTAAAATTCCCAGCCTCTACGACTTTATGGAAAAAGGATCCAAAAACAAGGACCTTGCACAAAATGATGAAGCAAGCTGAGCAAGAAGTTGAACAGCTGAGAGAACAAACAGTCCCCCGGGAGAAATACGAAGAGCTACAACAGCAACTTCGGGATATTAGTCAGTCTGACAGCCAGGCCTTCAAAGGATGGCAAAAGGAGCAAGAAAAGGTTGCTAAGTTAACTCGTCGATTAGATAGTGTTATTAAGCAGATGGACGTTGTGTGTTCCTTGTATAATGACGTTTTGACCTGTAGGGTCCCTACTAAAAATTATGCTTTATTTTTGCTTGAACGATATTTGCGATTGAAAATAAAATTCGTTAGGGCAGGTGCCCCTATCCACATCAATACTGTTAATGATTTTATAGATTGTTGCAAGCATTATGGAATTAAGGTTCAAAGATTATTGTGCGAATTTTACTTTCACAACCTCGTGCTAGACCAGGAAACTGATTTAAATCATGTATTGTTGCAAGCATTATGGAATTAAGGTTCAAAGATTATTGTGCGAATTTTACTTGCACAACCTCGTGCTAGACCAGGAAACCGATTTAAATCATGTCCCTTTTGTTGGCGATATACAATTCCAAGCCTTCATCTCATTTGGGGTTAATCAGCTGAAATGGCTCAGAGCTTATAACACCTTTCAAAGACAGGAGAATAGCCTAGACTTATGGGTACGAGCCGAGGCTAGAGACCTAGTGACGCTATGAAGAGAGCATATGAGCCTTATGAGGACCCCGGGTGTCATCGAGATATTAGCACCCATGCACGAAGACTTGATCCGACATAGTCTGGAATATTTTCTGACTATTAAAGACCTTGCCATCGATGCTGCAAAATTCTGATACCGTACCTCTAGCCCAAACATCCAGCTCAAGGAACCATTCAAATACGAGAATTTTGAGCTGGCTGCTAGCCGATTGAACCTTTATGGGGAACGTATTCCGCAAGCAGGTCCATCCTGGTTGGGGTATCGATTTCGTAGTCCAATTATTTGGCACCCTGCACCTGAGAAGTGTTTTCATTTGGAACATTTGATTTCTGCTTCCCAGGATTCGCGGAATTTTTCTTAGAGGATGAACTCACAGACCCAATAATACCGTCAACTGTAGGTGTTGGCGGGGCTTTGGATGTTCCAGGTCTAGGGGCATCAGGCAAATAATCATATAATGTACCCGACTGAGAATAGTCTAAGTCGAGGTATTGAGCACGCGCGATAGCTTTCTCTTCAGTAACACACGCTCACATAGCAATGTCCTGAGCTATTGGAGGGACGAATGAAATCGTGAACCAATCCGTAAGAAGCTGGTCGGGAATCCAAAATTTAATCATACGTCTACGCCGTCTCCATTCATGGATGTGATCAGAGATGTGCATAGCGGTTGTTAGTTGTAAGGACGTGAGGAGGTGTGTGCCCGTTTCATAATGAATGGGCAACTGAAAATGAGTGAGGAATGCCATAGCCAATGAGTTGAAATCCTGAAAGGATCCGCGATTTAGCTCAATATACCATTTAGCGGCGGAGCCAGTGAGAGTCCTTTGAAAGAGGCGAAGCCGAACCGAATCATCAAGCCATGAATTAGATTAACACCATAGATGATAAGTCATGACATGAGCTTGTGGATCTTCATTAGCTTTACCATCGAATTTCGGGCAGTCACTAGGAATTTTGGTGGGAACCGAAGGCCAATAAGGATTATGAAGGATAGGATCATTAGTGAGTTTGGACACATCCGGTAATTCTAAAGTCGCTAAGAATGGTAACTGAGGATTAAATGACATCTGAGGCTGCTGGTAGGATGGAACACCCGGGTTCCAACCAGGTGGTGGTGGCCCCCAAGGGCCTTGCCCTGACGGATTTTCCCCCATGGTGTGCTGGCCATAGGGATTTGTGTTTTGCCCCCCAGCGTATGGATTACCAAACGATGCTGCAGAAGTAGCATATGGCTGTTGATAATTTTGGTAAGGAGCAAACAAAGGTTGGCCTTGAGGTTGCTAGTAACCATAGTGTGGTGGGACCCCAAATTGAGTTTGAGACCCAGGCTGAGTTTGATAAAACGTTTGAGATTGACTTCCAGCCTGCATTTGAGAACAAGACGGATTTTGGGATCCTACTTGGGTCCAGGTGCCAGGTTGAGTAGCGCTAGTAGACGGATAACCTTGGGCTATCTGAGCAGAAGGATAACCTTGCTGGTATTGAGGTTGGCCTACCTGCTGATACGGAGGTTGGCCTACGTGCTGATACTAAGGTTGGCCTCCCTGCTGATACTGAGGTTGGCCTCCCTCCTCATACTGAGGTTGGCCTCCCTGCTGATGTGCAACAGAGGGTTGTCCTATCATACCAGATGGCTGTGTTTGAGGGTGACCAGTTTTTCCAGAAGACTGAGTATACTGGACAGTTGGTTGACCAATTGTTTGGGCATCATGGCCAGAAACTTGGGTATACTGGACGTTAGGTTGATTTAGATTAACAAACGATTGACCAGTTTGTCCAGTATGAGAACCTTGCTAGAAACCAAGTTGAGCTTGTTGAGTGGAAGGTTGGCCTGGATTACCAGTAGATTGTGTATTAAGAGTAAAAATGGGACCACTAGAAGCAAAAGGATTTCCTTGGAAGGATTGTCCTTGTAGGTTTTGCTCGTGTGGTTTTTCGGGTTGAGCATACGACGCTTGACCACCATGATAAGAGGTGGAACCCCAATCTATGGACAACGGAACTAAAATCTCTCCAACTGACAGCTGACCTATCCTAGCACCAAGAGGTGGTAGATACTGATCATGTTGCCCTCTAAGTGAGGCATTTGATGTAGGATCAAAGCCTGCAAATAAAGAGGACGAAGGTCGCCTAAAAATAGGGGTTGAAGAAGCCACAGATATTGTCAAAGGGGTTGTCACCGAGGTAACAGCTGTACTGCGAGGTGGTGGAGTCGAAGGCTCTGTATTGGAAAACACGGGTGGTGACCAAATAGAAGTCGGAAAAGGAGATTATATAAAATCACGCAATGCTCTATAACCAAGAGGCAGTCCCCCAGTAGTAGCAGTCCTACTAACATGTGTAGATTCCATTGTGCTAGGAATCTCGTCCCCTAGCACGTCGGATTCATCAGTCGTAGTAGGTGATGGGTTTTCCATATAAGAAGGAAAAGGTTTCCGAGGAGAAGTATATTCCCAAAAAGGGATACCGTTTTGACAAGGTTCCCAAATAGGGTTCATATAAAATTGGTAATCCTCGTCGCCTGGAGCACGAGAGTTAAGTGGTTGTATACTTGGAACAATAGGGAGGATTTGACTGACAACCGGGCTCTCGGAAGACGAAATTGGTAGTTCCGCCAGGATGAAACTTCACAAAATCCTAGGGTTAAGGCCGAATCATTGCCTAAGGCTACAGAAGATTCTGTAATACAATTCTTGTTCCATTTGTTTGTACATTATGGACTTCCGAGAGAACTAATTACAGATGGTGGACCACAATTTGTTGGAAATAAATTAGTTGCAACACTTAACAATTATCATGTCCACCATAAAATTACTACCCCATATCACCCGCAGGCAAATGGG
>APFE031402820.1:0-12643 GCA_000404065.3 Pinus taeda | reverse complement strand
ACAACCTTCTCTCATTCTCCAGACTCTCTTGGAAGGGAGCTACAACCCCCTTAGCTCTTGTACTAGCCGATCCACTTACTAGTACGTAGGTGCTGACCTACTGAAATGCTCCAACCTTTACTCGTTCTCCAGCTGCTACTGGAAGGGAGCTACCACCCCTTTGCTCTTTGTACTAGCTGATGTACTAGTACGTAGGCGCTGGCTTACAATGTCCTTTCATCCTCCAAGGACCACGTTTCATACATTTTTAGACTGTATACTCCTGAAGCACAACACTATAATCTGAAGGCCACGTTTCATCCAATTTTCATATTGGACCCATCAATATCATTGAAGCACAAAGCAATCAATACTAGCATCATCAATTTCTGAATCACTGAAACACTGAAACCCTATCAACAACACAATCACCAGAACACAGAGCAGAACACTGAACTCTGCAACAATATTCAGAATCAACTGTATCATCAAAAATCATGCATTAAAGTGCATACGCTACTTGGAAGTACCGAACCAACGCGTATACGCAACTTCACCAAGGCGAACGAGCGTATATGACATTAATTACTTACTTATAACTTTGATGTACTTCCTGACTTCAAACATACTCAGATCATTACATATACAAGGATAATATGTATGTTAGCAACCAGATCTAGTTCATCAGATCACATAAAGATAAGTCATTCTGATCCTGATCGATCTCATCCATCAATACTGAAGTTAAACATACTCTATCAATCTAAATATGCAGAATACTGATACCAGTAAACAGTCATCAGAACAGCCAGAACTACCTGTAACTTCAAACATCATAGCTCAAATGTTATACGCTACTTGGACGAAGCAAACCCACGTACATACGCGCTTTTACCAAAGCCAACCCGCGTACAGATCTATAAATATTCAATCATGACTTGCAGCTATTTCAAACTTAAGTTATACCCAGTTAAGAACATTACATGCACCAGTATACAGATCTAGAACAGGCATAATCAACCATATAGAGATAGTTCATTTCAAACCATTTGATCCCGATCTATCCTTAGATCTTGTTCTCCATCAACCGGTGAGATCCCTCCTTATCTCAGATTAAGCAATGTATCATAACCCATATCCTACATACTAGATCTCACACTTCATCAGATATTCAAGACTTTCTCTCTCTTCTTGCATAATGATCTTCTTCTCCTTTTATAGTCTTAGGCCTTTCACAATATCATGGTCCAAAACCATAACAAATCAATATCATGGACCCAATACTAGGAATCATCACTTCTGACGAGATACCATGGTCCAAAACCATAGGTTCAAGTACCAAGGACTAAATACCACGAACCAAAAATAAGTTCTCCCACATGTACGCACCTTTGCGTGCATGAATGTGCATGCATACGCATACGCGACTTGGTAATGTCTAACCTGCGTGTATATGCGACTTGGTAATGTCTAACCTGTGTATACACAGTTTTCATTCATAGAACCTGCGTGTATACGCGCCTTTGCTTCACTGAAACTGCGTACAGATCTATAAAGGATAATTCACTCTTTCAACATTCTTGTAGTCTGATCATCAATTCCTTGCTACTAACCTGTTGCACTATGATCTGTCATCTGTGAGATTTTCCATCAAGGACAACACTTGTCTCATAATGCCAACAATCTCCCCCTTTGGACTTGATGGCAAAGCTAACTTGTCATACTGATAACTATCATATGATTCCTTTGAGTTGTTCGGCATCCCATGCATTCATTCACATCTGATATCTCTTCTATAGATTCATCTAGTTATAAATAAGAGAAATGTTCTTCTATGAGTGGGTTGCCATCAAGTACAACACATGCATCATAATTCCAACAATCTCCCCCTTTAGACTTGATGGCAACAACACAAAAACATTCTCCCCCTTTGACATCAAGGGCAAAGGGTTGACCAAGATATTCTCTTCCTTCTATAAACATTTCACTGTCCATACTCCCCCTGAGTGCCTGCTGAAATTTCTACTTTGCTGTGCTGGACATGCTCCCCCTCACTGTGGGAAAGATTTGCAAAAAGATGTTCTTTAAAAAGAACCATGACTTACACATCATAAATGACCTTCCTATCACCAAAAGACTCTATACATACATCCATCGCCCAACCAAGTGGGGATCATCCAACCAAGTGGGTATACATCAGAGATTTACATATGACATCCAATTACATTACATCATTCATCTCAGGCATAGTGGGGAAACCACCATAGGCCGTTACATGACCTTGATAAAAGAAATATATCACTGAAATATTTCATCATCCTTCCTATGCATAGTGGGGGTACAAATTACATCATATGACCAGAAGAGATTTCATCAAATGACTATAATAGATAGAGACACACTATTACATCATGGGTCTTGATATGACCTTTACATGAGACCAAAACATCTAAATAAGACCATTATATTCATCAACAACTATCATACACAATGTATGGTCTACTCTATAAGCATCTTTCAACAAAGTCTAGACCAGCAACCATGTTCTCCCTCTGTACCTGTTCCATCTGTGCCAGATGGACTCTGTCAGGCCCATATCAGACTCTTCTCATCCTAATTTTGGCCCACTAATTTCCTTCAAATCAACATATGCGCGACTGTATCCACAGAAACATGCGTATATACGCAGATCCTCCATAAGAAACTCCCGTACAACCAATTTCATATCAGTAACCTGTAAATTTCCTATAACAAGGCATGATATCAACCCATCCTTTTGAATATCATCATAAAATGATTCACATTATATCATATGTGTAAAACACCATAGTCATCTCATCAACATCAAGATCTACATGATCCAAGTAGCATCACTTTGGGAATATCTGCATTAATCAACATATGTAAGTATCAACCTATCATCATATAGGTAAGAACTCATCATCATCATGTTTCCAACTATGCAACTTTGAGTAATCATCCATATATCCAAAACTATGCATCTTGAGCTCAATATCATTTGTCAAGGCTTCTCTATATCATCAACATCAACAATCCTCATCCACATGAGCACCAAGAACTATAGGAGACTTTCTTCAGCTATATTATATGATCTTTATGCATATGATGACAGCAGCATATGATAGACTCATCATCAATTAATGAAGATGTGTATACAAGCTTTTTACTTCTCCTTATCCTTATGAAGATCACCATGTAAGCACCATATATGCATTATCAGAGAATCAACCACAAATCTGATCTGAACATCAACTATGTAACCCCAAGAAACATATGAGATTTTGTCATGGACAACTCATAACCATAGCAAGATATATCACTTAGTCATATAAGAATCATCACCAAGGACTACTAACCATAATGCCAACAATGCAGCATTAGAATATTATCTGCTCCCCCTGAACCTGTGCCATCTTATTTACTATCATATCTGATCATGCATATATCAGTAGGAAGTATCAAGGCATTATCATCAAGTTAAGAAAAAAAACCTTCTAAACATCATACAAGTATCAAGACATTTCCTCACATCATCAGCAGATTGTAACCATTATCAAACAGAACAAATAATGGACTAAATCATATCAGACCCTTTTTTTGAGCCTGCCCCTATTGCTTTTCCTTAGACTGACATATATGTGACTCTGCAGTGTGTAACTCACATATATACGCGACTTTCCTTTATGAAACTTGTGTATGAGATTTAGGACACTGAAGTTTTATACTTTCACCTCCCCATGAGTCTGTTATATCTATGTTGTGTTGTGTCTGAGTGTGTTGAGTTGTGCCACATCTTTCTGTCTCAACTTCCTTCTTCTTACATATCTTTAAGCGTGATGATGTATGCTCCTACATCCCATGTATTCTGTCACATCTCATATCTCTTTTGTAGATTCATCTAGTTATAAATAAGTGAGATGTTCTTCTACGCGTGGGTTTCCATCAAGTACATCACATGCATCATAATGCCAACATTTTCATTGACAACCTTATCAATTAGAAGGTATCACCACTGTACTTCATTGTACCCAAGAAAAGTCTCCACATCACCTCATTATTACATCATGGTCTCCAATAATCTCCACAAGTCTTCAATGTGTCTACAAGATCAATTGCTCAATGTCTTAAATAGATTTCGAAGATATACTAATCAAGAAGATCCGCAAGAGTTCATCAAATTAACTTTAAGATGTATTCACCTAGAGTCTTCTTAAAGACTTCTCCAAACTATGCCCAATGTTGAATGTAGTCAAATCACCAAGACACTGAAGCTGCACCTTAGTCCGAGCTATTTCACATCACAACCAAGGCTTTTAATGAGACCGAGTTGCTACACCGTCGTCTGAGCAAAGAGACCATATCACAGTCAAGGATCTTACACCATAGTCAAACAACCAAGCTTCTTACAATGTGGGTTGTTGCACCAATTATTATTTTTCACCACAGTGATGGTCCGAAATATACTTCCAAGTAGAGATACCCAAACCTTGATGACTGAAGTGATGTATGCCAACCGAAGTATGAATCACTATGTGAGGTTATAGCATCGAACCCTAAACTTGAGCCTGCAAGGTGACTGATCACATCTCTGATCCCTCACATGTTACTATCCACAAATCCAAGCCTTCCACTATAATTATCCACAGGTCTGAGCTTCAATGAGCCTCCAATAGGTATGTCCGAGCTTGAAACTAAGCATTCGAGCCACCACAGGAAAACCACAGGTCTGAGCACCTTCAATCCTCTCCACAACACTATTCTAAACTGGAAGGATGACTGTCTGAGCATCCTTCTTCAATGTTTAAGATCCACAAGAAAATCTGTCACAAATCTGAGCTATAGACAAGTGTCACTGCCAGTCTAAGCCTCTACTACTAATTTTAGCACTCCATAGTAGACTTTCCCTTAGGCCTGAGGTTCTGATCTAGTTCGACTATTTTCTTGTCATAGATATGCTCAGGTCTGATCCTGAGGCCTTCACAACAATCTTTCAGTGACTCTCCAACACTAATCACCAATCCAAGTTCATAGGTAAGGGTTTGAGGTTTTCACTTCCGCAGGTCCGAGGTCTTCAAGATAACCCAATCACAAATTTAACTTAAACTCTCCTCCTCGACCTTCTTAGTTCATGAGTTGTGAACTCTTCTTGTTGTTATGTATTCTTGTGATGATCTTCACTGAAAATTTTATAAGGAAAAAAGGGTACGAACCTTTATTTATATACCTATTTGCCCTTAAAACAAACAACCACGTCCACAATGCAAGCTGACATGTGTTGATATGTTCAGGTCGGCTCAGTGACCATAATTACACCATTAGATTATACAATCCATAGCTTTTAAACCACTTGGAGTTTCAGGATGAGTAATAGCTTGTTGGAAAGGAAACATTATGACCTCTAAGATGGTGTAGGTCTTATGGAATAATTTTGCCTCTAAGGTAGCAAAAAAATATTTTTAATGTGACTGATCCTTTATGAGTGTAGAAATGGAGTGTAGGGCTTCTTCATGGTGATTCCATTGTTAATAATAGTGTCCTTTTCTTCTTAAATGTAGGGTCATCATAATGCTTGCCTTATTCAATGTAGGGACACCATCATGTCCTTGATTTCCTTTTTCATCACCTTGTCTCCTTCAACATTATTGGAGGTTTGTCATCATAAAAATCATTGGAGGTAGGGCATGTCATCATGTTTATGTCATATAGGAAGTCTTCCAAGTGTAGTCCGCCTAAGTCATCATGTAGTCTTTTATCATAGACATGCAATCAAGAAGAATGATTGACACTTCATCAACTTAAACAAGAGTCTTCGGGCACCTTCAAGAATATTTTCCATCTAGTCACTGTTATATCAATGATCAACTATTGACATCAATTCCAACCTAGATTAACATGTACAACATGTACACAACACCACTTGTACAATCATGCACACCACACCATATGTACATAGTACCAATGTACAACATGCACACAACACCACTTGTGCATAGCACTACATATCCAACATGTACATAGCATCATATGTACATAGCACTAAATATCCAACATTCATAAAAACTATCTATACTAACACCCTGTACGTAACATTGCATAAACATGTACATACACTATATATACACCACACCGCATGCACACAACTTCACAGATGCAACATGTACAACATATACAACATACGCACAATAATAGTACCTCACATCCAAAAGCACATTGTCTCTATGGTCAAGAAACCTTGCTTCCAGTGTCTTATCCATGCTTGTCCCAACAAGCCACAGACCACATTGTTTTCATTTTGCTGATGTATCTTTCAGCATTACTTGTCATAACATAAACATAGTCATAATACAAGTATACAATATCAATTCATAACCACATGATATTGATCTCGTATATTTTTTAGAGTTTCTCTTCTCAATTGATTGCTCATAAGACCAGGAACCGCGTTATGTCATTCACTTGCTTAAGCAATCATTCTTCCACAAGAATGATCCCTGACAACCATGTGAGGAAGTGAAATGGATACATAGATACTTGCATATGTATAAACATTAGTAGAAAACAATAATGGTCCTATCATACATGACATACATACACATGTATATCTACACATAAATGTTAGCATAATAATCATGATCCATGACGATCCTGTCAGACATGACATATAGACATACATGTATTCATATATAAACATCATCAAAATCATGATCATAACATAATTACCTGAAATCAAGGTCAAAGTTAAGAGACCTTCATTTATTCATTCACAACATTGAGAACCATAGTTCCCAACTTAACCAAGGAATTCATCAGCTTAGATCCATTTACTTTACCTTTTCTAGTTACCTTTCTCATGTTTGTACTGCCACTTTCCATTTACCATAATGGGCCCAACCAGTCCAACCGACTGTTATAGTGTTACCTTCTGTTGCGCTTACTCATGCACCGAGCTTCATCTGTGTCTTATATTGCCTGTTGTGTTTCATTCAACCCTCCCCGAGCTCCATCAAATTTTCTCTTTGCCAACCAATTCCCAAGACACTCAAAACATAAAAGGAAAGATAAGATACAAATAAGAAGAAGACCAAGAAAACCAATAACGACACGACTCTACAAACAAAATGGTATGGCCATACACTAGACATAAACAAAGCAAATCAAGCACAACAAATCACAAAAGACCAAAAGCACAAGGCTGACAACAAACACCATGACTCAATCCCCATGGTTCCCAAGGAAACTCAACCAGAGCCTTCTTCAAGGTTTCATGGCAACCTCTCTTTCCATGTAAATCCCTACACCATATTGTCATTAACACATAACTATTAGTGCATAAACAAACATAACAATACACAAATTACCTTACTTGTTGTGCCAAGCATGTTGCTTGCAACTGAACACTTCCATGCCATCTCTCGAGGGACTCCAATTCCTTTGACGTATCCACCTATAACTAAAGACTATCTAATATACTTGTCAAATAGATGTTCATGACTATAACACATATGCACATGATCTCAGACAAAATCAAGGTTAAGAAGACTTCATGTATGCCAAGCACTCATTCATTTGGAATTAGGGTTTCCAAACATAGCAAAAGGAATTCTTGTTGAGTTCCTTTCTTTTACCTTTTTACCTTGTTGTAATCGAGGCTTACTATTCACTGTCATATCAACAAACTATTAGTTATGTAAACACATCAACTATCACCTTGTCACGCTAATACCAAGCATGTTTCCTACAACTCTTCACACATGTCAACCACATGTTCCAAATATCAAGACAATCATATATATCAATTTGAAACTAACTTTTACCAAGATTAATAACCATGTCATAATCCAAAGTCAACTCATAGTCATTAGACATAATGCTACAACACTCAACTACATTCACGTACATATCAAATGTCTCAACACATATGTATTAGTACAATCATCTAAAACAGGATCATTGGAATGCATACCCATATTATGCAATTCATCAAATATTCAACCAACTTGAAAACATATCATGTTAAATAAATCAACTAGAGGACATAATAGACACCAAATAGACGTCATAATCAAACAGTCAAGCACAAAGTAGATGCCATAAGCAAGTTCATACCTTAATGTATCTCAGGGGAGGCTATATTGTTTGCACAATCAACCTAAGTTAGCACAATATAACTTCACAACATATCAAATAAACATAAATAAGATCATGATATGCATAGTAGTAACTAACTAACATGTTCATATCATAATTGATACACACTTATCATTCACACATATGCAAAGTCAATCTAGATTAGTACAACATCATATTACAAATATGTCATTTCATACCCGAATATCGTAACCATAACCATCCGCGTAGGCCAATATAGGTTAGCACAATACATATAACATCAAGATCTTAAATGCAATAACCCTAATCATCAAGTTAATAACATATAGAAACCACAAGTTAACCTATAACAAACTGACCAACAACATATAACATGATCGTCAAGTTTTCTAACATAAAACAACAATAGCAATGCATACAACCACATGTTACTATCATTCTTGACTATTCGACACATATGAAAATGACTATACTAATAAATTATCATTTATCATGTATGCAACCATAACATCAAAATACATGTACATAAGCCTAATGTATATAACCCTAATGCATATAACAATCCTTAACATACAAACCTGCATGCCAAACATACCTGTATGACGATCTTCTCTTATCCCAAAGTCTAATGATGCAACCTCATTATGGTGATCTGCATCTTCTGCTCTATCTCAACCAACACATTAGCATCATAACATACCAGTAGCCCCATGATGACCTAAATTTCATACCATGACTGCATAAGGCATGTTTGACCGACTATTCTTGCATAACTATAACCAATACGATACATGTATAACAACTGAATATAGACATATAACACATGAGTAAGAAACCATATACACATCATGCTAGCTAGATTCCAGTCAGCAATGCATGACCATATCAAACTACACAAACCATGACCTCATGCATGACAAGAACAACCACATCAAGTGCACTTTATAACATGTGAACACTGATGTACATAACAATGCATAATCAACCATACACACATGAAGGCATACTCCACGACAACACTTTACACCTTCACATGGCGACATCATTAAAACCATGATCAACACCATACAATCCAATAATAACATGGACTACATGAATAAGGAACACATATGAAACTAACACGAATACATGACCAACACGCAGCCCTAGGAGAGTGCAACCATGCTTCGATACCACTTTGTAACACCTTCCTCCCACATCTACCCAAGCAACCAACCAACCGGGGTAAACATGCGATGAAAGGCCACTATGATATGATTTTACGTCTTAAGTCACATTAAGGAAGTGGAACCGACGGAAACACACCATACACACATTCAACATTAGCTTCAGGACCCTTAGGAACCAATCCAACACTTTAGACAACTTGCCCTTGGGTCCCAATGAACATTTGGAAACTTAAGACAACATCTAGAAACCCAGAGTCACTCTCACAGGCTTGCTTTCTAGCATCGAAAGACCCAATTTTTGAGTTCTATGCCAACATCCCTGGGATTTGAACCACTTTTTCAGGCCCATAGCCTAGTTCGCTGCCCAGAATGGAATGATAACTTAAGATCATTCAAGGAACAAGGCAAAAAATGGTGCAAAAGCAATAATTTAAGCAAGACTTTAATCAAACCCCTACTAGTCATGACAAGCATTTCGTCAAACATGTCATCAACATGTAACCTACACGTGTAAACAACATAATTAAGTGTAGGGATCTCATACTTAACAGAGAATTGTTATGAATGATTTTTCCCTCATACCATTTGTTGCATTATCATCTATTAGGTCACAAATACATTATCCATTCATATACAAGTAGAAACATGATGAGAGCCATACATAGATGCTGCCATAAAACATATAAATAACCAACATAATAGGGATAGAATTATCCATGAAATCACAACCATATAAACCACATATAATCCATAAAAATTCTCATATAAATAAAAGAAGAAATAAACTTTCATTAATGATGCAAAATCCAAACCTGAGATGGGACTTCCACATTCCACCCAACCATAGAATGGTTGAGCTAAATCTTTCTTCAGCCATTCACCTTCATGCCATATTCCAAACATGAATGTGGGATCTCATAGAACACTTCAATCAAACTCATCCAGGTTTTCTAGAGGCCATCCACCCCAATCCATCAAATAGTTATTCCACCTCACAGTCGAACATCACAAAACCATCATCATATTGGTCTCCATCCAAGCCTTCCAAAGCTTCTATATAATTTTTTGAACCAAGGCTTCTAGGACTAGTAACTCAACCCACATCTTATACAGGTCTTTTAGAGCATTTGTCCAACCAGGGCTTCCAGGACTAGTGACTCAACTCATCGAGGGATTCCAACCAATGATTCCAGGACTAGTAACTCAACCCAAGATGTTACACGGCTTCTAGGACTAATAACTCAACCCAAGCTAAGAAAACATGAGAACCAACCAAAACAAAACAAGGAAATAAACCCACAAACTCCATGGATATCCAAGAAATGGAAAGGCTAGGAAATCCACTTTCAATCCTGACCATCCTCCATGCCAATGAAAGATCATAGCCAAGAAACCACATGAATATGCTATGCATGCCAAAACTATTGAGGAAAACATACATGCAACTCGATACCTTCAAGCAAATTTGATGTCATTTCTGATCTCGATGCCCTCTTACGCATTCCTGCTCTTCCTTTGCCTTCTTGCTCCAAGAATCCAAGTATGCCACACCCTCCAAGAGTGATCCAAGAAAACTCTAAGCCTCCAAGGGTATGAGAGAGAGAGAGAGAGAATAATGAGAGAGCTCCAACACTGAACTGACCAAGTCTTTCCCATCGATCCTCATAAGCCTTTTCAGTAATGAGGCTTCTATTTTCGTCATTTTCCATTATTTTCCTTCATTTTCATCCTCACATGTAACCTTTGACCTTTGACCTTCCTTTTTTCCTAATTTCCATTATTTTCATAAATAAAATGCCAATTAATGTCTCTTTTCCTTTCCAAACCCTTAGCCATCGCCTTTGCCAATTTCCCTAGCGATAATGAACATCAACACCCACTAAGATGTTTCCCCTAGAATTCATGTTGGAATACCTATCCCATCACTATGGCCTTATATATTTTTACATGGAACTTTCACCACAGTTGTTACACTTTTATTAAAGAATTTAATTATATATTTTTGAGCTCAAATTTGGTTGCAAGAACAATGGAATTTTTCATTGAAAAATTAGTTCCAAAGTTTGAGTAACGACGTGCCTTCAAAAATGGATTAATTAAAATTGATAAAGTTGAAGTTGGTCTTAAGAATTTTTTAAGTCGACCTCCTAAAATTTGAAATTATTTCCATAGGTAGGATCCTTCCAAATGTGTGTGTCGGCTCCATTTATAATCCATTGATTCCCATCTATAAATAGAGGCATGTTTCCTCCCTAAAGGTATGAATTAAAGTTGATCTAAAGCGATCTACTTCTGTGACTATTTGCGACCTTTTGGAGAAACACCAAATCCTAAGAGTGGTCAAAATTTGAAGTTTGGTTTGATTTATTTATTTTTTCTTAGATCATGGTTATTGCTAGGACACTAGGGTATATTTGAGGCTATTCGACCTCCTCGTTTCAGACAAAAATGAGATACTTTCGTCGGCTAATATTGGAGATATTTCATCAAATTTTTTTGGATCAACTTAGGGGCATTAAGGTTTGTTCCATGCATCTATTTCGGCCCTCTTTTCGTTGAACTAGTTGAGAAAAATATGTAGCTCTTGAGGCCATTCTTGACCTACCTCAAGGTAGAATTAAATGTGTTATTGTAAGGGGGGGTTCCAAACAAGTTTGTGAGGATTATTGGTTGAACATTTGTTTTGGGATCTTGGCCTTCTATGGACAAATCTAGAGTGAGTTTCAGGAAAGTCCTTCTAAGTTTCTTCATCCCTTTTGAAGCACAAATCAGTGGCATTTTTTGCACAAGATTGATACCTACTCACCTCTTAAAACAAATCAAGAGCACAAATCTGCGTGAAAGAATTGAGCATCGTACTGCATCTCTTAAAGGAAGTTTCGAGAGAATATGAGAGCAGAGAAGAGAATCATGCAATGCACTCAGTTTGTCCCCTGTCATGATCTCTCTGTGTCACTGCTTTCTGCCAAATGAGAAAAAAAGGAACGAAAGTTTCAGACAGATAAGAAAAAACCTCGGACCCAGGTCAGAGTTTAGGGTTATACTCGGCACCCTCAGCTTCGTTACCCTGCTCTTCCAGGAGTCTTCTAATTATATATGAAATTTCTAGCCTTTGGTTGAAAAAATAAAATTATTGTATTAGGTTTTTATTTTTATCTTTTAAATTAGGGTGGTAGCTTGGGTATTTTTTTAAACTCTGCACATAAAGTTGCCTGTATTTGTCAGTTTGGATTTATGAAACGGAGAGATTAAATTTTTTTTCATTCTTAAAAAAATATATATATCTTAACAAATTTGATCCCTTCAATCCTTAGATCTGGAATTAAAGTGAATTTAGATTAGTTTAATTATTAATATAATTTTAT
>APFE031402818.1:0-22453 GCA_000404065.3 Pinus taeda | reverse complement strand
TCTATTTACTTAGGAAAGCAAATAATGTACAAAGTTTACAACAAGTGCTCAGAGGCGATAAACCCCACAAAGGGAAGAGGGTAAAACCCCCAAAGAAAACACCCAAAGTGCCCACAACAAAAAGTCGCACTTATGCAAACAAAAACCAAAGTCTAAACTACCATGGATTCACAAGCAAAGGCATGTACCCCCGAGTCTGAACGCTTGTCTATAGTCGTTGATCTGTCTCCTTTTAATCCGATGGTCTAACTTTGTATCACGCTGTGCAGTACCCTGCAGAATACCCACTAAACTGCTCAACCAACTACAGTCATCGATCTTCCCCTTCTGATCTGATGGCTACTATCTGTATCGCACAGCCTAAAAGCCCGAGGAATACTGCACGATGAGGGCGGTGTTCTCTCACCCTCCCTTGCCACGTGTTGCTCGCTGATTGGCATTGCCAGCTTTTCTGAAAAACTGCTTTTGGGTTCAAGGGCGCCTGATAAGAGTGGTAAACCGTAAGCGGTTTTGACCATCCCATCCCACAAACCTGCACGACAAACTGTGGTCGTAGATATACCCCCTTCTGATCCGACGACAAAAATCAAAGTCGCGTAGCACATAAGCCTAAGGAATACCATGTGATGAGGGTGGTAAGCTCTCTCCTTCCCCCACCACGCATTGATCGTTGAGTGGCATCACATGACTTTCAGGAAAACCACCTATGGGTTATAGAGCGCCCGATGAGGGAGGTTTACCCCAAGAAGTTTTGGACTCCAGTTTTCTTTTCCCCTTACCTCTGATACACTGATCAAGGAAGACGCGACCAAAAGGGTCGCCTCCTGCCTAGAATCCCTATGTTGATCTTCTCGATAGCTTGTTGTTTCCCGTTGTCATTTTTCTTGGTGGCACATCTCCTCCAAGCTTTTCCTCCCTGTAGCTCCTGGTCTAATGTAGACTTTACTAACTTTTTGAGAGGTCCTAAAGTGCTCCTCCTTTTTAAAACTTTCTACTGTGTTCTTATTCCTCATTGACGAAAGGTAAAACACTGTCTCTTGGTCTGTTATGATATTGTTGTCTGTCCATGAGAGCCCGAGATGAGCATTCATCTCATAGCCTATTATCTATTACCTCCTCCCACCTATAACACATGTCGGCTCATTTTATTTTAACCCCCTCATTGGCCAGCCAGTCTACTACTTTGTTGGCTTCCCTACGAACATGCACAAATCTGAGAGTTCTTATAATTCTTAGGTGTGATTGAATTTTGTGATAGACTTGTAGAAGCCGCCATTGACCTAAAATTTTCTCTGGTGCAGATCCTGTACTTATCCGCTTGACCAAATTAATGACTAATTTCGAGTCAGCCTCAATGATACATTATGCATGTTGTACTTTATCAATATTTCCAAGCATAGTTCCATTGCCATGAGTTCAACCATATTGTTGGTAGCTTTTCCAAGATAACTATATAAAATTACATGTATGTTTCCCTTCTCATCTCTCATGACTCCTCCATACCCAGCATCTCTAGGATTTCCTTTAGAGGCTCCATCTATGTTAAATTTTAAGAAACCTCGAGAAGGGGGGTGCCAGAAAGCCTCTCCTTATGAGTTATGCTTGTTGATCTGCCGAGGGCTTTGAGGGAGATGTTCCTGAAGTTCCAAATTTCCAGGATGCTTCCCTCTCTGTGACCTATGGGTTTACCTACAGAGAAACTCCCAAGGGTGTTGAACGTTTCCTTGAGTTGCTTAAGGATTAGCATGATGATACTACTCACTGGACCTGTTTTGTCTTTGAAAATCCTGTTGTTGTGCTCCTTCCATAAATTCCAGATTATGAACCCTGGAGTCAAAGCCCAGGTTGTGCTTATTGTCTCATTGTCTGAGAAATCTTGTCTCTAATTATTTAGCATAGAAATGATATCATTTTCCTACCTGTCTCTCTACTCAAAGACATTTCTATCCCAGTTCCATAATGTGGTAGTGAAGGAGAATATATTGAGGAGATGATTTGAGGTTTCTTCCTGTTGTCCACACAGGTGACATCTAGAGGGGCCAATGAAGCCTCTCTTTCTTATATTTTCCCAAGTGATAATCTTGCCTTGTTGAACTAGCCACTTGAACAGTTTGATCTTCATCCAATGAGGGTTAGTCCAAAGGATTTTCTAGGTCTTGCCAGTTCTTGGGAAGTTAAGCCCTGTAGTTATTCTTTTGGCTTCTTTAAGGTTGAAGATACCTGCCTTATTACTTCCCCATCTTAATTGATCATCTGAAGTTGAGGTTAGAATTTTCCTTTTATCCAAAATATCTTCAATGGCTTTAGCTTGAGTTCTCAGCGTGTTCATCTCATTGTAAATTGGAAGTTTCCATATTCTCTATTTGCAATTGTTCCTTGACTAATCCCAATAGTCGCTCACCCTAATTAATCCTTTGTTTATGGTATCTACCTAGATACTTGTTAATTCCTCACTGCTGAGATTGCCTTCCTACTGCCAATTGTCCTCCCAGAATCTGGTCCATTTTCAACTTCTGATCTCCCAGAAACTATGTTTTTGAACTAAGCCTTTGTTCTCCCAGGCCCTATTCCATACTTCTGAACCTTTCACTTGTCCTATCATTCCAATAAGGTTCATTTCCTACCAATTCATTGCATACTTTTGTTTCCATAGTTTAACCCAGGGGGCTTGTATTTCCTTTAGCCATCTCCAGCAAAATTTATCACCCAGAACTTTATTTAGAATTTTTGGGTCATGTAAACCCAAACCACCATGGGATTTAGGTTTTCATATCCTATCCCAAGCCACTAGAGCCCATTTCTTCTTCTCTTCACCCTTTCCCCAGAGAAAATATCTTTGAATGTTTCTAATTTGGTTAATGACTCCAGTTGGTGCCGAAATGGCAGATAGCATATAAATAGGGATGGTTTGGAGGATTTACTTAGTGAGAATCAACTTCCCTGCTAAATTTAGGGCTCTGTTTGTCCACTTTCTGATTTTTTCTTTCAATTAATTCAAAAAAGGCTCCCAGATGTGTTTGTGCAACAATTTGTCGAAGAGGGGAACTCCCAGATACTTCGAGGGCAATGAATCTCTTTAAAATCCTAAAATTTTGGTTAGGTTTCTCTGAATCGAAATATCAGTACTGAAAAAGAAGATCTTTGATTTTGTAAGACTTACCTCAATGCCCGCAACAATTGCAAACTCATGCAAAATTTTCTTGAATGCTTTGGCTTCTTTGACTATAGGTATGCCTTGAAGCATAGTATCATCCACAAATTTCTGATGTGTCACCGTGTGTCCATCTCGAGTGGGTCTTAGTCCTTGAATTCTTCCTTCCTCCTTGGCAGCTTTGATGCTCTACCTAACCCTTACATCATTAGAATAAAAAGGAAATGGGAAAGAGGATCACCTTGCCTGAGACCCCTTGTAGGCTTGAAGGTTCTGAAAGGAGAGCCATTGAGAAGAATTGAATAGCTGGCAGTGGTTACAAGAGCCATGACCCACCTAATCCAATTGTAATCAAAGCCATAGACTTTTAACACCTCTCTTATGTAAGTCCTGATAAGTTTATCATAAGCTTTCACTATGTGCAGTTGAATTTTCATCCCTGCCTGCTTATTAGTATTGAGTGAATGAACCACTTCATGGACTTGAATCATGTTATCGTGAATTTGTCTCCCTTCCACATAACCTGTTTTCTCCTCCGACACCAATTTTGGGAGAAGGGGTTTGAGTCGGTTGGAAATTATTTTGGATATAATTTTGTACACCACATTGCATAATGCTATAGGTCTGAAATTGTCTAGAGAGGTGGCCCTTTCTTGTTTGGGGATTAGGGATATTAAAGATTCATTGAGCGCCTTCAAGATAGATTTCGATCTTCACGAGTCTTCCACTACCTCCAGTATATCATGCTTTATAGTCCTCCAACATGTTTTGAAAATTCCACATTGAAGCCATCTGGGCCTGAAGCTTTCCCATTATGCATCTCTATGATGGCTTCCTCAAGTTCCTTCCCTGTTACTGGTCTGTTGAGATTGTGATTGTCTTCCCTGGAGACCAGTTTAGGAATATACTGAGTAAATCTTCTCGTAAAATGTGATCTATCTACTTTGGTTTCCTCATCAATTTCCTAAAAATGCGGACCAGAACCTCTTCCATCTCCTCATGAGTATTTTTCTTTGTTCCATGATGATCTATGAGTTTCACAATTCTATTGTTGTTTCTATGTAAAATGGTGGATTTATGAAAGAATTTGGTGTTTCTCTCCCCTTCCTTAATCCATTGGACTCTGGATTTTTGTCTCGAGAATATTTCCTCTTGTAGACATTTGTTCTCCCATTCATGCTGAAGTGAGTCTGCAAGATTTTTCCTTTCCTCTGTGTAGCCTTTTGTGATGAGAATTTGGTTTATTTCCTTTAGTTTCCCTTCCACTTCTCTTTTAGCTTTGAAGATGTTTCCAAATTCAGTCTTATTCCACTCTTTGAGTCTACCTTTAATGTGTTTGAGCCTGTGATGTAGAAGGAACATCTTTGTACCTTGTAGGTGAAGCTCTTCTTTCCACCATTTCTCTATGTTTGTGAGGAAATATGAGTGCGTGAGCCATATATTTTCAAACCTGCAGGAACTGTTCCTTGGTTTACTGATTAGAGAAGTCTCCAATTGGATGGGCCAGTGGTCAAAACCACCAAAAGGTAGGATGAACACTGTCAAGCTCCTCCCAGTGAGTAGAAGTTCCTCTGAGATGATAAATCTGTTTCATTTTAAGACTACTTGGGTAGAGCCCCCTCTTTTGTTATTCCAAGTGAAAATCCCATTGCCAGTGTCCATATCCACCAATTTCATATTGTTGAGGAAGTTCTGGAAGGCAACTGAATCCCTTCCAAGTGTTCTAGTTCCCCCTTTTTTTTCGTGAGAGATTTTATCATGTTAAAATATCCCCCTAGAATCCAGGGTAAAGCAAGGTATCTCTTTTTCAGTTCTTCCAGAGAAGTGAGGAGCTGAAGTTTATCTTCCAGTGGTTGAGGGCCATAGACATTGGTGATCATGTAACACTGCCTATCACCCACAGGTTGGATAATCAAATAAAGGTGGTTTCTAGACGCCTCTGCATCTTGCAATCCAAATTTCTGAGGATCCAAAAGATTAAGAATGCCACCAACATAGTTATTTGCCTTGACCTCAAGATATTCATATCTATTTAACCATTTGCTATGTTTTTCTCTAACCTTCTCAAATGAGTATTTTGTTTCCTGAATGAACACTATGTTTGGTTTTTCCTCTCTAATTATATTGCTAAGATTTCTCTGTTTTCTCCTACTCTGTAGTCCTCTAATGTTCCAAGTTGTGATCTTCATTGGGGGGGTAGTAAAGGAGTAACTAGATAGGTATTTCATCCTACCTGAGTCAATTATGAGTTTTCCACATTTAAGCAGCAATTCTTTCTGTCTCTTTCTTCTTCTCCTCCTTCCTGGGTTTTTAGCCAATTTTCCTATTATTAACCCCATTGAGGAAACCCCTTTGTTATCCTAGTTGTCGTGTCCTCTTTTGACTCCTAAAGCTTTTTGGTGTGACTTGTTAAGGAATATTTATTGTATTCTTGGTTGCATCCTTGCTCTAGAAACTTTTCTAGCTCCAAGTTCTCCATGTCCAAAATCTCTTGTAAGTCTAGGTCCTCTATGTTGCTTTCACTTTGAGTCATATCATGGTTTTTTTCTACTTCCATGTTACTCAATGGGTCTGTTGTGTGTTTGTTCTATTCCTGCCTGAACTCCATGCTTGTCTCTTTTCCTTTCCCCCTTTTTGCCTTATTTTTTGTTTTCTTTGGAGTTCCTTCATCGTCTTCTCTTTCTTCTAAGATCTCAAAACTATTGAGACTTCTTGATCTATCATCATTAGGGTTCTTTTGTATCTTTCTTCCCCCTCCTTTCCCTTTTCCTCCCACTTTAATAAAACCTGTTGGGTCTTACCCTTTGTTGGTGTTTTGGTATTCCACCTTCTTATGAAGAGGGCAATCTCTAAATAGGTGGCCATGCACGTGAAATTTGTGACATCAAAAAGGAATGTGCTCATATTCAACTGCCCGAACCCATTCATCACCATAGACTTCTAGAATGACCTCATCCGAAAGAGCTCTAGATAAGTCCATCTCAACACATATGTGTGCATAGGAGGTATACTTTCCTCGTAGCATTGCCTCTGAAATCTTTAAAAAATGACCTAATTTGTTGCCTATAGCTTTTAAATATTCTGGCATCCAATAATCCAAAGGTAAGGAGTAGAGTCTAATCCATACCGGAACCGATGTGAAGGTTTCTCGCTCCGGCACAAAGTTCATTGTCCATGGACGCATATAGAGACCAACAGCCGCATAAAAGTATGGTCCTCCTTCAAAAATCCTATCTTTGTCCTCCAAGTTCATAAACACCAATGTAAAAAAAAAATTGGATCCTAGATGTATATTTAACTCCCCTTTTAGTTTCCAGTTGTATTTTATAAGTGTACATTGCTTTCTCCACCGGCCAGATTCCCATAAACCTACATATTATAGCATAGTTTGTCATGTGATCCCTGTGCTCTTGCAGTTTTGGATCATTCAGTATTACATGTGATTTATTGATGGACTTTGGCTTACAGGGCCCCATCTTAGTTTTGTTCTTTGCTCTCTGACCTCTGTCTTGTACTTTCCCCTCCTGTCGGTCTTCCTCGTGGGTCCCATCCTCTACATGAGTTTTGCAGCCTTCCTCCTTCTGGGTTTCAAGAATTTTTGTCTTGTCCTCCTAGGAGTGTGGAGGCTTGCTCTTATTCCCTGCTCTGCCTCTGCTTGAAACCACCTTACTGTAGGATGGAGTGGAGCTCCCTCCTCCTTGCGCTTCCATGGTTATCTGTTTACCTCTGTTGTTTCCTTTGTTGAACCCTCGCTCATCCCAGACCTTGAGGTAAAACCTTCCAAAATACACATAAACCATAAACATTCATTAATCTCACATTGCCAGTACTTACTACCATCAATTTAGATAAATCACCTACACGTGTTTCCCCTTAAATAAAGTAATTTTCAATAAGTGAGTTACACTCAATATATAACAAGTTTGATGAAGGAGGAGGGGTGCATATTTTTTCTTGATGTGCGTGCTTACCTCAAAACCCTTGTTTTTTCCTTAAAAAAGCTCAACATAATTACATACAAAAAAAAAACTAAAATTTGAAAACAATTTTTTCAAATCTCAACAATAATGGAGTTAGATATCAATTAAATTACTCAATAAATGCAAGTTCTATCGATACTTATGATTTTCCTAGACAAACAAAACACACAAAAAACAACACACATAGAAAGAAATAAATAAACTACTTTTTGCTATATTTTTTATTTGTCGATATTGCATAAAGTGCACAACAAAGAACATACACAAACTAGAAACAATGGCAAAATGGGAATAAAAAAGAATGAAAATATTAATTATAGAAAATAAATAATAAGGGTGCACTTAGAATGTACACTCCTATGTCTAAAAAAAATTGTTGCATCTCGAGCAAACATAAACTTTTCGAGTGAAATGAGAAGTATTTCTAACTAAAATCAATGCTTTGGATAGAACAAAACAGTCCACTTAGCTTAGAAATGCATGAAAATAGAAGAACCCATAAATTGGGCTACATGGGTTTAAGATCTTGATAAAGAATCAGGGAAAGTCTTCAAATAGGATCTGATACCATGTTTAGGAAAACAAGGTATTCCGCACAAGACAAACACCTTAAGTAACCACTCACACAACCAAATCAAATATCATAACATCAATTTTTTTACGTGGTTAAAATCCTCTAAGAGGGAAATAACCCATGACCCTAATTAATGTGGCCACTTGAGATAATTTTATTAATATAAAATAAAATCGTATATATGGTATTTTTTCACAATTGATCATGGAAAAATGGCCCTCCATGCTCCTTAAATAAATATTATGGACTAATCAGATTTCTAGCCAAAAATTAATAGTCTTTAATATAAAGGACAGTATGTGTCATCATATCACTCTATTTCTAGAACATACTATGACCTCACATTACTTAGCTACAAATGCATGTTAATATATACTAAAGAAATACAGTAAGAAACATAATTTTACCTGATAGACAAAATACACTAAGTTGAACTTAACTAACTCCTAAATATTTGAATATCCTAATAGTTAGTTTGGATAGTATGCAACTTGAATGGTGTTTATTTTCTTGTATTTGATGTTCATGTGGAATTGTTAAAAATACATAGACCACTACTAATTTGTGTCATTCTATAAATTTCCACGTGTCTATATAAATTAACTATTACTATGGTTGGCATGGATGACAATTTTATCTCCTAGAGTATGATGATTCCATTATTCACAGAACTGGATAATAAGATAAAGCTTCCTTTCATAGACCAGGTTCTTATGAGCTATGTTACAGAGTGTCTCACTATGATGATACCCTAGATATTCATGATTTGTGACAGCTACACCAATGAAACAATTTGAGTTATTTGTCTTGATTTGAATGGTTATTACAATTTGTAGAGACATTACTCATGCCTTACATATGTGACATTATATCTCCTCAAATGTTTTTTGTTGTACTTCAACCCAAATAAACTTAGTCTTCGTTGTACCATTGTTCACATAGGTTAGGGACTAAAGTATATGAAAGTGTTGTAGAAGCTACAATAGCCCCAAATTTTTTGGCATATACCAAAATTTGGAGTCTCCCTTCTTTTGTTTTCAAGTGATAAACATCTCCAAATTAAAAGAATCTTAGCACAGTGTACTGCTCCTACACAGTTCAATGCTCCTACATAATGCAATATAGCTTTTTTTTGCATCGCATGTCAACACATCATGGTATAATCCCTCAACATTGCACAATATTGCATCTTAGCACATCATCTTAGTTCATTGAACAAGTTTTCTAGCAAGATAGAATTTAATGTGCATTAACACCCCTCACACGTGTGCAAAAACTATAAAAGCACAAAACCCTCAAGCCATTTTCATAATGCATCTTTGTCACAAGATCTGCTTTCCCATTATCGCATTGAAGTATAACGAAATATCTTCCTCTCCTCATAATTTATACATTGATTCTAAGGATGTAATGATCATGACACACATCAAGTAGGCCTTTAAGCCCACCTTTGTAATTATTTTTGTATTTATGTTTCATATTTTGTGCAACCATTCAATTCTCTAACCCTAGACCTTCCACTATACCCGCGAAGGTTATATATACTCTCATGTACACTATTAAACCCATTTCTTCCCTTGATATTCTTACAACTTTGTCAGTCTTCCCATCCTTCCTCTCACTTGCAAAGCCCCATTTCTCCCACACTTAGCCTATTTTCTACCTTCTCTGTTTTCCCAATTGTGCAACAACATGATCTCTTGTGTTTCCCTATGCCATGGTGCATCACTTCAAATAAGCTTTGTGTAATAGAACACATCCTAACCTATGATCTCCCTCTCCTTCTAGTGTAGCAACACAAGACTCTGGTTTAGTTAATGATTCTCTCCAGGTCAACAACTCAAACCTAGAGCTTAGTTACTACAATCAGTAGTGCCACCATTATTGGCCTTTGTACTGCGGTGCAAAATCTATGTCCAGTATATCTCTCATCCCTATGCAATGACGTTGTCCACTTATCTAGCACTACTATTGTTAATTGTTCCATTATAATATTTACCCTCAGTGCATCCTCCCTGTAGAACATCCATTCCATGTAGACTATAAACCCTCCTTGTGTCACAGTGCACTAACTTGTTATACACAAACCCATTCCCTTGTGCTACACACTGAATTTTATTTAATTTTCTAACATTGTGTATCATGATGAATATCTTTGAAATTTTAGGTATAACATATTTGTAGTGTCTTAATATTTCCTCATCAATAGGAGATATGGCCCCACCTAATATGAGATCAAGCAAGGAAATTGTTGAAAATGTTGAAGAAGGGGTAGAATAAAGTTCCATAGCCTCAACCCCAACATACCAAAATATAGTATGCTCCATTGACAAATCCATGTCAATAACCTAGTCGAGGATATATCGATTATTTACCCACAAAAAAATCCTTGAGGATGAGGAAGATGGTGAAGTGTATCAAAATGTGAAGAGATATAGATATATATCCCTGCATTGTAGAATATTACAAATTGCTTAGATATAGGTACCACTCACAAATGGGTATGAGTTTTTTGGCCTAGACAATAAGGCTATCATGAATACATGGTAGTAAGACCCCTCCAAGTTTTGAATAAGAGTAGATGGGGTCTACAATGCCAAGTTATTAAGGAAAGCATACCAATTGTTGATTGTATGGCTAACTTGACGCAAAGAAATATGAATAAATTGGGTGCCATTAACATATACTTGTGCCCAATAAGGAAGCATGTTCAACTGGGTGAAAATCCTAGCTACCTCCATTCATATAAGAGTAAAAGAAGCTCAAAATATACTCATAGGGAGACAACCTAAATTCTACTTGACATCATATATTCTAGATGGTGTGTGGTCAAAGTTTCAGTTTGACTTACTTGGATGGAGATGGTCCTTCTCTCTAGACATACAACATATGCACATCTATTGCAGGAACTTATGGGAAACTATTTATAGGGAACTTTATCTCAAGATAATTGAAGGTTTTATCTCTCCCTCGGGATCAAATGGTTTGGAATGAATATTCTCTATATGGTTTGATTATGCTTATTCTAGATCTGTATACTGACGCATGTAATGTTCTAGTCTGGGTATAACTTAAGTTTGAAATAGCTGCAACTCATGAATGAATATTTACAGATGTATACGCTGGTTGACTTTGATAAAAGCGTGTACATATGTAGGTTATATACATTTAAGTAGTGTATACCATGTACACAATGATATTTGAAGTTACAGGTGCTTACATGGTGATCTTCATAAGGATAAGGAGAAGTACAAAGCTTGAATACACATCTTCATTACTTGATGATGAGTCACTCATATGTTGTTGTCATCATATGCATAAAGATAATATAATATAGTTATGATGCAGGGTTCCTATAGTTCTTAGCGCTCATGTGGATGAGGATTGTTGTTGTTGATGATATCAAGAAGTCTTGACAAATGATCTTGAGCTCAAGATACATAGTGTTGGATACATGAATGATTACTCAAAGTTGCATTTTTGGAGACATGATGATGATGAGTTCTTACCTATATGATGATAGGTTGATACTTACATATGTTGATTGATGCAAATTTTCCCAAGTGATGATACTTGGATCATGCAGATCTTGATGTTGATGAGATGGCTATGGTGTTTTTCACATATGATATAATGTGAATGATTTTTTCATGGAAGGCTATGATAATGTTAAAAAGGATGAGTTGATATCTATATGCAGATATACCTTGTTACAGGTTGATGACTGCTACACTAATGGACATATACATGTTGTTGATCTGGATGTAGTAGATAGATGCCTATGGAGCAGATCATACAGTGTTGATGATACTTGCTAATCACTATCATATGTAGTCTCTATGTCATGTATTTGTTTTCTTATCAAGGTCATGTAACGGCCTATTTTGGTTCCCCACTATGCCTGGGATGGATGATGTAATGTTCTTGTTTTATCATGTGTAAACCTTTGATGTATTCCCACTTGGTTGGGTGGATAAGTCAATATTGGTATATCCCCACTTGGTTGGGAGATTGATGTATGTATGAGTCTTTATGATGTATCGAGTCATGTTCTTCTTGTAGAACATTTTTTTGCAAACCTTGCTTACAGTCAGGGGGAGCATGAACAACACACTTCAGCAAAGTAGATATTTCTGCATGTACTCAAAGGGAGCATGCACAGATTGGTACATCTTGGCATATACAAAGGGGTAGCTCAATTAGAGACTTTAGCAGGTACTCAAGGGGAGTATGGACAGTGGAATGTTTATCAAGGAAAGAGAATATCTTGGCCCACCCTTTGCCCTTGATGTCAAAGGGGGAGAGTGATTTGGTGTTGTTGCCATCAAGTCCAAAGGGGGAGATTATTGGCATTATGATGCATGTGTTGTACTTGATGGCAACCCATTTGTAGAAGAACAACTCACTTATATATAACTATATGAATCTCTGATCATAATCTACAAAAGAGATATCAGATGTAACAGAATACGTGGGATGCAAGACAACCCAATTGGAATCAGAGCAGGTCCTTTGGTAGAAGCTTGATCGCTTGAAGGAGATCTGTAGATTAATGGGAAAGAAGCTTAAGAAGAAAGCGCCTAAGAAGAAGAAGACATATCAAAAGAGCTATGACAGTGGGAGAATCAATTGGGGAATATGTGGAAGAAGCACTTCAAATTCAGAATCACTTCAGAATGAAGATGAACAAGAAAAAGAACTGTCAGGTATGAATTTTTTATCCTCTATTGATACATTTATCCATCCATTTGAAGATGATGAAAGTGATAGAGAAACAACTGAATTTTCTCTTATGGGTGAGCAAGAAAGATATCAAATAGAGGCAGAATTTAAAAGCCTTACAGAAAAAATTAGAGATCAACAAGATCTATTGAACAAAATGGAATGTGCCTTCAAAGAAGAAGCTACCAAACTAAAAGGTCAACTAGAGGAAGGAAACAAGGTAAGGAAGTTATTCAAGGACAAGGAAGATCAATGTCAAAAGTTGCAAGATGAAGTGACATCATTAAGAAATGAATTCAATGAAAGGAGCACAACAATCAAGAAACTCAGAGATAGATCCACTTACTATGAAAGTCTTGAAGCTACGATCCTCTCGCTAAAAGAAGATCTTGAAGAATCAAATAAGTAGAATAAAGAACTGCTCCAAGCTCTTGAAAAACAAGAAAACGAAGTTCTTGAACTAAGACATCAGTTGGAAGAAGGAAGAAAAGCTGAAGAAAACATGAAGAAGTAGTATTATGAAAAGGAGGAGCAACATCAGGTTGAGGTAAATATTCTAAAAGATAACTTAGAAGAAAAGGATAAGCTCTTATGATTTCAAGATAGTACTAAGATCTTGGATGATATTCTTAGCACTCAAAGGTCTCCTACTATCAAAACTGGCCTTGGTTTTTATGAATCTATTGAAGATGAATCTAGCTCACAAGGAGAGGCAAGGAACTCTAATGAGAAATCTAAAATAATCAACAAGGAGATGAGAGGACAACCCCATCAATAGCCAAGGAAAGAAATTCTTCAAAGAAAATCTTTTACTCCTCTCATGAATAATGTTGAATGTTATGTATGTCGTAATCTTAGACATGTTGCAGCCAGATGTAGAAGAAGAATGGTTCAAGATCATCACATAGAAAGATCATCACATTTCAAGTACTTTAAGGGATATTGCTTTGCTTGCAATATGTTTGGTCACAGAGCTATTGATTGCTATAGAAGGAATATGAAACATGTAAGATGTTATGCATGTAACAAGCTAGGACATACAACAAAGGAATGTAGGAAAAAAGTATGGGCACCATACCAAAGGAGAAAACATCATCACACTTGAAGATATGGAAGAAGAAGGAAGTACAGTTAGAAAGATGTGGCACAACACAATATACAGACATAACAGACTCAGAGGGAGCTGCACGTGTAAAACTTCAGTGTCCTAAATCTCATACGCAAGTTTCATAAAGGGAAGTCGCATATATACGTGAGTTAGTTACTGCACAGTCGCGTATATGTTAGTTTGATGAAAAGCAGTAGCGACAGGCTCAGGAAAAAGGGTCTGATATGATTCAGTCCATTATTTGCTCTGTTTGATAATGGTTACAATCTGCTGATGATGTGTGGAAATGTCTTGAGCCTGTTTACTATTCATATGGTTAATAAAGTTCTGATGCACTAACTAAAGATCGACAATTTAATGGATTAACTTAATCATAATTTTACTAGATATATGCTAGTTGCATTAGACACAGTTGCGTATACACGCGGTTTGCCTTAACTTAAGTAGCATATATGAATCTGAATATGTAAATGAAAAAGTTATATTGATTTGATAATACTGATTCACCCCCCCCCCCCTCTCAGTATTATTTCCAACATCACATTATCTTTTACACTGAGTCACTCTGCATGTCCAATTATGCTAAAGCAACACTACAGGATATAGTTGATTGGTTTATGCTAGTGGATTCTACATACATTAGAGTATTTAGAGCCCAAAAACCTCCCCATTAACTTCCTCTATTTTTCAGTAACAAACTGATCCTATAGGAAGTGGCATATAAAGTGAAAACATGACTTGGAGGCATGTTAATATAAGAAAAGAAAACACCATGGCCTACTTTCCTAATCTACTTGGGAACATATTGTGTAAAAAGATATAAAGAAGCAAAAGTTGAAGCTGATGATTTGGAATGCCTCAAATTTGGTGAGCTAAGTTATCTTAGATATGATCCCAGAGGCATTGCAATGGCTCATTGTACGCTATTAAATTTTAATTGGACATACACATCAAGCGCAGATGAAGAGGAAGAAAAGATCAAAAACTTCTACAATACTACAATGGTTGTAGATGCACTGAAGAAGGATAGTGGCTTTCAACCCACAAATGGTGATGAACCTAAAAATGGATAATCATCCAAAGGAAAATATTATAAAGACAATAAGGTTTCCCAAAAGAGGGAAAGAGAAAAGGAAGCAACCAAGAAAGAAATGCAAAACAAAATTAAAATCAGAGTAAAAGGCCAAAATGGAAGAGGAGGGGAAAAAATGGGAAGAGGAAAGGAGGAAACAAGAAGAGAATAAGAAGGAGAATTAAGAGGAAGAAAGAATAAAGAAAGAGAATGAAAATAATAAGTGGGAGGAAGAAATAATAAAACAAGTGGAATAAACAAGGAAACACGAAGCAGAAATACTAGCAAAAGAGACAACAGATAAGTAGGCATAAGAGGAGATCAGAGAAAAGGAACATGCCAAGAAGGAAACTCAAGTCATATTGACAAACATGGATGTTGATCATGTTACCACAATTTCCATACCACTCATAAGAGGACACCTACCACTCAGAGAGATGGGAATCTTAGTTGGTGAAGAAACTCAAGTTCTATATCTTGTAAGTTTTAGGTTTGATCATGGCTATAGAAAAATTGTTCAAGAAAGACGCATGTATTTATTCCATGAATCTAAAAATCCAATCTTGGTGACTATTCAATGATATAGAGTGTTAGAAACTACTAATAATCCTCTATCAATTGCTTCAACAAGATCTAACTTCTCTGCCATTATGGAAAGAAACATCGAGCATATGCTAAATAAGGTAAAAAACTAGAGAAGAACCTAACCAATTCATAATAGGAAAACGAGAGGCTTCGTAAAGAAAACAAACTTTGTTAACCTCAAGCTCCCATTGATTTCCAGGAAACAAAACTATAGGAAAACACAGTGTTAGAAGATATTATGAAGCAACAAAGAAATGATCAAGCTTCGAAAAATATCCTCCTCGCTTATGGCCATTCAAAATGCACTCAAGGAAGAAGGTATGTTATTGAAGGAAGCCTCAACCATTGTGGACATAATGTATCAGTGGAACACAAAGTATCCTAATGCACCAACTGACTTACCAAGAAGGCATGAAGTAGGAAAAGAAATGGCTAAGTAATAAATTAGGTTGATTAGCCAAGCCCAAGAAAAACTAGGGAAAGATGCAGCCAAAATACTGAGTAATTATTAGAAAAATTATAGCATGATAGAGGTTCTTGTTGGGTCTCACAAAATAGTCCCCATTGGAGCGTGTGGAGAAATAATACTAGAACAAGAGATCCAACAAGAAATTCAGGAAATGATATATGCATACAAGTTGGCTATTACTCACAAGGACCTCAAGCCTACTAGGGAAGTTATTGTGGAGCATGTGGTAGAATAAAAAATTTGTACATAATGCTCACCACACTATTCAACTGAGTATAATCAAATATGAAAACAACATTGCCTAGTTCTTTCAAATTTCAGATCGTCTATGAAAATTTGATATCAAAAAAAGTCTTATCCGTAGCTGCCAATTACAAAGCATGACATGCTTACTTGACTCAAGAATTACAAATTCAAGCCTTTCCTATTTTGGAATTAGTGTCATGAAGGATGTTTATTTTATTATTCTTAACTTTCATATAATTATGTAAATAAAGTAGAATTAAAATTAAAATTAAAATGGACATTAGATATGAGAAAAGTTGAAAAGTCAGATGGTAGTTGAGAAGTCATAGAAGGTGAAGAGTCAAGAGTCACCTAACTTTGTATGAATATACTTTCATGGCTAGTTATAAAGGACTTTTAGTTTTGGACTCCTCATAGCACTTTGAAAGGGAAAACTTGCACATTTCTTTTGAATATCAAGTTACATTTTTGCATTCCCACTTTTGGGTCTCTTGGATGTTTTCTATAATTATGCATGGGATATTTAGCATCAATATTGAGAACCCCTTTTGGGCAGAGGCAAGCATTTCTTTCACGTGTTGTTGAATTCTATAAGATAATTATTGTTGTTGTTTAATGGTATGTGATTGTTCTTCATGTGTTGAAGGTTAATTAACTATTTTGCTAATTAGAAACCTATAGCTTACATGGAATTTTTTGTTGATTTATATTTGCTTTCACGCTGGTTATTAATTGTGAACTATTTTACAATTAGTAACTAGTACACCTCTTTATTCATGCATCTTAACAAAAGTTTGTTATCACTCTTTCATTGATATTCACGTCCTCTTTCTAATCTCTTGTAATATTCTTTGTATCTCTTTATTAAGGTATTTCCATAAGCTATTCTAACTTGCATCTCATCGAAAGTCTTATTGGGATTTCCCTTCTTCTTGCTCACTCTATCCAAAATCTAATTCTCACTCAAACATGATATGGCAGTCAAACCAACATTTTGGATGGGACTCCTATCCAAAAAATTGTGATGTTTAATTGAGACTTCATACCGAGGAGATCCCCTAACCATTAGCGGTGTATTTTGCCTCGTTAATAGAAAGAACACCAATGCAAAAATGTAAGAATTATTAACATATTTAGGTCTAGCTTGTTACAAATGATTTAGACCTTGGTTGGATATACATGCACACCATGCTCATACATAATGTGCCCTAAATATTGAGTTATCTATTTTTTGAGTGAACACTTCTTATAGTTGATATATAGCCTATGTCGTCGGGAGGTGCTCACCACAAGTTGTTGAATGTCCTTGAGATGTTATTCATAGGCTTTTTTTAAGATGGTGACGTCATCTAGGCATATGACCATAAACGAATTAGTGAATCGCCACATAATATCATCCATTGTCATCCTGAACATTGTTAGTGCAATAGTCAAGTCGAAAAGCATGCCCAACCATGTGAATATGCCTTCAGTAGACTTGAAATATGTCTTCAACTAATTAATTAGATCAGTTTACCCTTGGTATTAGTTGGAGTTAGATTGAGTTAAGACCAATATTGCTTAAAAGAAATAAAAACTTAGTTCCTTTGAATTAATTAAACAAATCATCACTTAAATGCATAACACATCACTCTTAATCATAAAAAAATTCAAAACTTTGTAACAATACAAAGTTGTTATATATCATTCTTCTTATCAACCAACCATCACACCAAAACTCATGGTGAAACATGACCTTTATGTTTATGTTTCTTCCAAGTGACTATCAATGTTGCGAGACATAACGTTATCCACAATTCATGGAAAAATTATTTATACAATTTTTCCTATGTACTAGCACAACCACATAGTAAACGTGGTTGATATACGATGATAGGTATCATTTTCCATCCTTTATATGTCAATCAGATTTTGAAAATAAAATTTGGTCGATATACCTTTGAGTTGAATATCCATGGAATTGTATCCATTCCTAGGGCATAAAAAATTATGTAAGACCCCAAAAAAAGAAGAGTCAGCCACCCATATTCAGAATGGCATACTCACAAAAACCATTGATGAAACTCTGCGTGACACAAATCTTGAGCTTTTGGATTTGAAATTAAACATGATCCTAATGAAAGCTAAAAAACCAATTCCAAATGATAGTTAAAGTCCTAAATTAATCATTGTAATAAAATTGTGTGTAATTTCCTATATTAGACAATGTGAAAGATACATGTTTTTTTTTTTAGGAGCAAAACCCACACTCAAGATTAACGTTAATACATTACATACATTCCCAAGTTGTAGTGGTGGAACTGTACGCTGGGCACATCATGTTTCTTGGAAATGGAAGTGTTGTTGTTTTGGTTATCAATGGAAAATAACTTTAAGTATAGCAGAATAAGCTACCAAATAATGCAAGAGAGACAATTATTCTTACACTTCCCCTTTACTTCTTTTGTTTGGATGGAGGTATCACTACCTTCGAGAGTATTTGTTACTCGATATGTATCTTCCATTGCGGTCTGCTTCATGTTCGAGGCTCAATGTGCTTTTGCTTACAGGATTGTTCCATTATATGTACTGTGGGGGATATGGAGGGCTCAGAATGATCTCATTTTGAAGGTAAAATTTTGGATACAAATCAGGTTTCCTTGAAAATTGTTGCCTTCTTCATGAAAATTGGCCCTCAAACCCCTAAGGCTCACTCCCACACCATTTCTCTACTTCATATGTTTGGTTTCTTTCCCATTTGTTTCTTTGATGGTTGTGGTCTGTTCCTGAGAATTGATCCCTCATCACATTACATATTTTGTTGGTCTAAAGGCAAGGGAGACAACATAAGGGAAGAAATGATAGCTTTATGAGGTGTTCTTTGAAATTTTCTTCATGGATGGGCATGCAGAAAATTTCTATCATTGGGGATTCTCTTATCCTTGATCCAATGGATTCTTGGCAAGCACAACTTAGAGGTCCCCTCCCTCTGCAATTGGATGCTTCGTATCAGGGATTTAAAGGTTGCTTTAATCGATGTCTTTTTCCAACATGTATACTAAGAACAAAATCTTGATGTGGATGCCCTTTCTAAATAGGGTCTATCTCTTTCCCCTAGTTTTATGTCTTTCAAATATATTGTTGATGGTAAGATCTGTGACCATGGATTTTTTGAGATCTCATAGTTGGTTTCCCTGTAGTTGTTTCCTCCCCCTGAGTTCCCCCTTGGATTTTGGGGTTTAATTTTTTGTTGTGCTCTGGTGTCATATACAGTCTAATTTTATTATTTGGTGATGATCTAACAGAATGGTTGTTGCAATGCTCCCATTTCTAGTGGGGTTCTATGTTTTGAATTTTGAATAGTATTTTGGCCCTCCAGGCTCACCCCTAGGCCTATATGATGAACGTAAATGAACTATGAAAATGTAAAACATTCCTCATTTATAATGAAGATATGTTCTGTTTTTTTAATTGAAAGAAAAAAATTTAGATTGTTAGATTTATCCTCTGAGTTTTATCTAGCAAGAAGATGTTGATGATCGTGCCTGATCAGGTGCTCAATATTTAGCTCAAAAATCAAAGTTCTCAGATTGGATGGAAAACTATACGACTATGTCCATCTCATCAAGAAGATCGCAACGTAATTCGTTTCTCTGAAAAATGGAATCCGAATGAAGGAGAAAAGGTCTGTTGTTCGTTTTCCTAAACAATTAAAAAAATTACAGAATAGGATAGAATGATGACATGGTAGTCTAGTCAGCAAGGGGAATCTTCTTCAGTTTTTTCCCAATGGGGTTGTGACAAAAGTCACCTTCGAATTCGCCAATTTGATTATTTGAAGGTGAAACTGCCTAATTGACTCCAAGGTGGAATTTGAATTTGTTTTTATTTTACTATATATATATATATAATAAACATAACAAATCCGCATTATATCAAATTTCTGAACTATACATTATACCAAAGTTCAAGGTCCACGTTAAATGCAAAGGTCTGAACCATACATTGTATACAAAATGTATATGGGATGGGCGGAGGACGGGTTTGAACCCATGACATTCCCCTTCCAATACCAATGCCTTTGTCATTGAACCATCGCCACGAGATTTAAAAAGCATTGTCCATGAATAGTATTTAACGAATACAATGTTGATGGCGGGGGAAAGTAGGGGAGCCAGCCCTGCAAGCCAATGCCCACCCCATGCGACCGCAAGCGCATAACCAAGGGTTAACGGATAGGATAAGGGCTTAGCGCGCTAATCACTCTTAATTTAATTAATATTGTTTAGCCTTTAATTAAACCTGCTTTAATTCCGGATTAAGTTGGCAGTGGATTTGGTGGCATGCTAAGTTCAGTGGAATTGCCAATTTTGGCGGACTTAATTGGAGTCTCTCCAGCTTTAGCGGGGTTTCTTAAGGAAAAATTGAATGCAACATATCTTGAGCAATTTTCGACCAAATTGAGCTCAAAAAGAGGTGTTCTTGGCTAATTTGGACATTCTGAACACATTGGTGCAAATCTTAGGAGCCATAAACTTTGTAAACAACAATTTTGTCACATTGAGCTAATATAGAGGCCCAAGCCATGGAAGCTGAACCAAGGAGATGTAGCCCAGGAGGGGTGAACTGCTTCATCAAAATACTGTGTTAATGTGTCTCTTTGATGGTTTGTTGCACTGTATATTTTTTTTGTTCATTATTAGTTTTTGAAGCTATTTTTCTCATGAATGTCTTGTTTAACTTAAGGAAATTTACATGTTTGTAAGCACCAACAACTAACGAAACCTCAACACAAGAAGAAAGAATCAAGCACATATTTATAAATCTATAATTGTTATTAGCACAACAAAACCAATCATACAAAAACAGATTAGTGCCCACCACGTTAAATCTAGATGTTCCAAAGGGAAGTAAGAGAGAAGTTGAGATCAATGCAAATCCTGCCAGTTGCTCTATTGTTGAACACTATTGATGCCTACAAATTATTCAAAAATCTGCTCAAAAAACAACCATAATAAATTAGAATGCAATATTGTTTGAGATATAAATTTAACAAGAAAATTGTCATATTTACATGGATATTTTTAGTTTTTTTGTGGTAATGGGGAGTGTTCTTTTGTAATTAAATTTTACTTTAATCTACATACCGAATATAGTCCTTCACATTTATTATAATTGAGCTAAAATAGACTCTTGAAAATTCTCATTGCGACAAGCTTCTGAAAACAATAGTCTTTCGAAAATTATCCTTAAAATAATCTTAAATCTACATCACAACATCCTATTGTTAAATTGTATCCAAGATCACTTTGTAAACTAAATCTAGATTTGAACTATGGATCAAAGATTAAAAACCCTACCTGAATCCCAACACTAGCAATACGTGCAATTCGAGTTTCTTTCTTATGCCATAGATCACCATATCAAAATTTGTTATTTTGTTCCTTCTCATTTGCAACCGATTTTCTCAATGTGCTAGATTGAGCTTCGTCTTCTTTATCATCTAGATATATCTTGTCACAACGACCTGAGTTTCCCATTCTCGTTTTTATAATACATCATCTGCCAAAAAATATAAAAAACCCATGAGATGGAAACCTAAAAAGTTGGATGCAGCATCATAGTGTATTGTTTTTTGGATCACGATCTACCAAGACTTATAGATAGTTTCAGAGAAAATATAAAGAATGTTGAAAGGAGAGATGTATATGATACCTTTCTACACAACCATCGAGGAGATTTGGGCATGAATATCATCAATGTAAATTGCAGATCCAGAGGAACATCTACGCCAACTCCAAGCATCCATCTCCATGTCCTTGGTGTTTGTATCATAATTAACAATATGATACCTAGAAAACTATGACAACGCTTCATAAGAACATTCTACTGCATTCATGTTCTTATCTTGGTGAAAGCATAATTGACAATGTATGACAATAATCTATCACCAATAAGGAGAAATGCATTGAGACTACATTTCTCCCCTCACTTTGAGTGGTGAAATTTCAGAGATATAAAAGGGTGCAGATATTGCATTGAGACTACATTGCGCCCCTCACTTTGAGTGGTGAAATTTCAAAGATAGAAAAAGGTGCATATATTGAAGCCACACCTATACCCAACCCAACCAGTAATCTCTCCACTATGAGCACAACATAATTGGGTGCAACTCCCATTAGAATTGCTCCTAGAAAGAAAACAATGTTTGTTTCTAGCAACGACATTCGCCTCCCAAGCCGTTCGCTAAATAGACCTCCACAGGAAGCCCTGACAACCGATCCTGCAAGTAACCAACAACACTTCTAAGGAGAATGCAAATGGGGAGCATTGTAGGATAATCTGAATCAAGGACATGTGGACACTTGGGAGGCATGGAGACCACGTGGAGGGTGAACACAATTACATAAATAAAAGTTGTTAAACTAAGATGAGGCACAACATGATATGCCAAATCCCATCCTCTATTAAACAAAGAATATTCATTGGGCATTAAATCTTAACCATCTTTTTAATCATTAAAAAAATTCTAGTGTATAAAATTTAATATACCTAAATTTTGAGGAT
>APFE031402810.1:23680-54200 GCA_000404065.3 Pinus taeda | reverse complement strand
CTCTCTCTCTCTCTCTCTCTCTCTCTCTCTCTCTCTCTCTCTCTCTCTCTCTCGTTCAATCTTCTTTCTTATTTATGTGTTTTTGTCTTAAGGTGCTAGTGTTTCTTAGAGAATTCAGCCGAAAACTTCATATATATAAAGAAGAAATGATAGTTGTGGGGTGCATGGTGTATGGTTGGACCATGCTCTTCCATGATGGAATTGGACATTGGAGGTGGTTTAATGTTTGTTGCTAGACCTTCATTGGATGTTTGAAAGAAATTCTTCCTCAAAGTTTTGGATAAGTATGAAGCTTGGTGACTTTATGTTGTTGATGCATGAAGGGAGTTTATGTGCTTGGAGTAGAGTTGGGTATTTCATAGGAGGTCATTGTGCCCTAGATAGCACGGGGTTGCTTGGTTGCTTCCATGGAGGTTTACACTTGACACATGGAATCTTCGGTTGAGGGAGTGGATATGTAGGTGTGGGAGTCCTTAAGGTGACACATGATCTTGGATATGCATTGTCCTTAAGGAGACACACGACCATGGAGATGCATTGGAGCTTTGGACCTTTGGAGGATTGTTCGACCTTGGGGAGTAGTGCTCATGCCATGGAGGCCTTGCTTGTTAATCATTGTCACCTTTGAGCCTCACACATGTCACTTAGAGTAGAGTGCTTCACATGGGTGGACCTACTTGTGTCTTGCAAGTTTTCTTGTAGTGAACTAGGTCCACTTGTTATTGAAAGCCCCTTTACCTCTCATATAAATAAAGGAAGGAGGTCCACTTGTTATTGTAAAGCCCCTTTACCTCTCATATAAATAGAGGAAGGAGTGAGTTGTTATTATAGTCGATCATGCACTTGTGCATATTCCTTTTCATACTTGGGTTAGAGATGTAAGAGTAGTGTTAATTTCTCTCTCTCTCTCTCTCGTTCAATCTTCTTTGTACTTTATGTGTTTTTGTCTTAAGGTGCTAGTGTTTCTTGGAGCATTTACCTGAAAACTTCATATATATAAAGAAGAAATGAAACCCATGAACACAATCACAACCTATCATATAATTCTCCATGCTTTCAAAAAGCCTAGATAGGGAAAACCAAGAGAAACCCTAACTCCACCAAAGATACTCCAACAATCAATATTTTGGAAATATCTTTGGTTGAGCTAAAGTTTCTATTGGATTTCTCTATCTAGGGGTTTGGATAAATTAGAGCATTATATGATGAGTTGTGACTTTGTTCATGGCTTTTAGTTCTTACACACACATATGAAGTTCTCAACTATCCAAAATTATGTTATTTCAGATTTGACTTCTAACTTACCACTGCCATAAATTGTGTTATTTCAAAGATTTGACTTCCAGATTTTCATAAATACAATGTCCCCAACAACATAGCTGAACACTTCCATATTCATAGTTAGATCATATTCCAAGAATATATACATTTTTTGTACGGATCAACAATTGCCTCACAAATAACAATCACATCACAAGCAGAAATTGAACTTGGTTGGGGAGGATATTAATTTATCATCTCAAGTTCCTGAGTTCTTTATGTTGTCAAATCAAATTGGAACTGGATAAAAACCAGAGAAAACAACCCGTTGACCAAAAAATACATAAATTATTCAAATTTAGGACATGTGTGTGTGTGTGCGCGCGCATCCATATGAATCACAACCATTATACAAAAAAGTTTCCATTTAACTTGAGTTTTCCTGGAAACAGATTTGGAGGTTTCCCAACATGAAATTCCTAAAGAATATGTTGTCTTGAATCCAAGCGTGCACCATATCATAGTTAAAATCTAAAGTCTTTGGCACTCTTAAACTTGGCACTAGTATGGGAATCCTATACCATACTAAGAGAATATTTGTGATAAGAGAGTTCAACATGCATTTACAACCACAATTTTTTCTTAAGGGTGAAGGTAGTTCTATGCCACATAACCCTGTTTGAAGGACAAATATCCATATCATAAAACAGAAGCAAGCTTGAAATGCTTGTTCTATAGCCAGAAGTATTGTTATGACATTGTTCACAACTTTTCAGTACTTTGTTGATGGACTTCAAAATAATGTAAAAGTGATTTAGTGGGTCATAATGTTCGATGATGGGTATTATTGTGAGATTATTTGCCCAACATGCTCCTACTAAATTGAAAATGGGTTTTTTCTATTTATTTTTTGGGCCAAATACTGTAGCAACAACACTAGTGCATTAACTATGCTAAAAGGTCACCAAAAATACATAAATTATTCAAATTTAGGAAAAAAACATATATATTAATGTGCATACATATGATTCACAACCTTTATAACAGAAAAAAAATCCATTTAACTTGAGTTTCCCTAGAAACCGATTTGGAGGCTTCCCAACATGAAATTCCTAAAGGATATGTTGTCTTGAAGCCAAGAATGCACCATATCATAGTTAAAATCTAAAGTCATTGACACCTTTAAACCCGACACTAATCTGAGAATCCTATACCATACTAAGAGAATATTTGTGCTAAGAGAATTCAGCATGCATCCACTTTTTTCTTAAGAAGTGGTTTTGTGCCACATAACTCTGTTTGAAGGACAAATATCCAGATCATAAATTAGAGGCACGCTTGAAATGCTTGTTCTATAGCTAGAAGTATTGTTATGACATTGTTCACAACTTTTAAGTACTTTGTAGAATGACTTCAAAAGGATGTAAAAGTGGTTTAGTGGGTCAGAATGTTCAATGATGGGTATTATTGTGAGATTATTTGCTCAACATGCTCCTACTAAATTGAAAATGGTTTTTTGTTTTTTAATTGTTTGGGCCACATATTGTAACACTAACACTGGTGCATTAACTATGCTAAAAGGTCACTTTCTTGTTAATTTGACCATGAATATCTCTTTTATAAAGCAATATTTCTTAGCATTGTTTACGTTAGTGGTTTGATAAGAACATTTCTACGGTCTCTTCACTGAATTTCTTAAAGTTTTTACATTTATGCTTTTGACAAAAGAGGGTTAACATTTTACCCTGCTACGTAAGGATTCTTTAAATAACCTTCTAGCTTGGTTCCTTTTTGTTCCATCTAATCTTGGAAAAGTGTCATGAATTTACATTGAACAATGTAAAAATCTAGTCTTCTCCAAAAAAAATCAAGCCACTCTTTCATTTTGCAAATTACCTACCAGTTCTAGACATATTCTTTGAACTTTCTATGCTAAAGGTGTTGGATGCAGAATGCACACCTACAGTTCTATTGCTCACCTATTAGACCAGTACAAATTATAGGAAAACTTGGAAGGGTTGGACATGACTTTTCCAACCATATTCTTATTGGCATGCAATACATATATTCATAACACATACCTCCAATATTATTGTTCACCTATTCGACTAGTGCATATTATAGGCGAACTGTTAAATGTTGGACTTTTTTATCTCAAGTTCACACACCAACACTAAAGATGCAACGTATTGTGTGAATCCTTGGATATGTTTGAGATTCCAAGCTAACTGCTTAAGTAAATGCATGTATAAAACTTCTATATTAACAAAATAACCATCAATATTGTTTTCTAGCATTTTGGGCTGAATTCACAATAGTATGCTAAAAAGTGTCATTTCAATGTTTGGAAATTAGGATATATAAATGTGAGATATATAATCTACATATTTGGGTATCTCCTTTTCAAATCTGAGCTTTTTTAGGCTACATGTTATTTTTTTGACTTTGAACTTTGAATAAATTCCTAAATGGACTTCATAAATACTAGAATGAATGGACTTCATAAGGCAATGATACCATAAATTGTGTTATTTCAAAGATTTGACTTCCATATTTTCACAAAATACAATTTCCTCAATAAATACTTATATGTATAGATGCCTATGTTTAGGATTATGTATGTGTTGGAGTGGTTCCTTTATGTTTTAATATAATCCTGAAGCTTTAGCTGACTTTTTTCATCAATTGTTCATAGAATATGGAAAATATTTCATTGTCAAAATGTGGCAAAAATTACGTTTCTCCTGATTTATTTTTTTATTGTTCATGACAAGATAATCATGTCGCAGGAATGAGGTATCCTACAATCTCTTTCAATTTGTGGATATCCTTTTCCTCCCATTTTTTACAAGGATGTAGATTTCATTTTCATGTTGATGGTTTTTGCATGTATCTTATCTAGCCCCAAATGCTAGTAATGGAGAAGACCTTGAGAAGTAGTCGTGGAAACAGACTATCAGAAGTTAATGTTACAATACCACTTCCACCTGACATCAAATTTTTTTTAGTGGTAAGTGACATAAAGAAGAGTTGTTTAACGATGGGGTTGAAAGGGCAAGCTCATGCCATAGTTCTAAGTAATTTATTTATTTTTCTTAGCTGTAAGTCATCTGTTTTTTAGCTTTACCAGATCAATTATTTCACTAATACAATATGCATGGCTTTTATTTCTCCCCTGATGTTAGTTACTTGACATGGTTGATATAACATTCAATTCTAGGCCACTTTTATTTTAAGTCAGAGATTTTATTGATTAAAAGGATGTTCATATTTTGATTGGTTTACTTGGAAGCTTGATTTAAAAACGTTTTGTAAATTGCATGTGGATGTTATTTTTTCAGGGTGAGCTCTTTACACCATTAAGGTCAAATGAGTCCTAGAACATAAGTATACAACAAGCACATATTTGGCCTTTGTTGTGTATCTATTATTCTTTGTATCATTGATGGATGGTTATTGATGATGTAAAACAGAGGATGGGAAGGTCTTGCCAATTCTCTTGAGAAAATAAAATAAAATGGAGTGGTAGAATTGTGTTTTAAAGGGTGAGCCAGAAATCAGTACTTGAAAGGTAAAACTTGAGAATTCCAAGCTATCTGATTTGGATCTAGAGACACAACAGACCATGGAAAAAAATGATGATATTATGAGTCTTCCCAGAAAATAAGATCTAACTATTAAACCACTGCCCAAATTTCAATTATCTTCGATGGAAATAGTGACTATAGCTTTATTTGTATGAATAGCAACTTTGGCCATTGTCCTATTCATTTCCTATGAATGATTTTGATTTTCAAACTCCAACTAGTTTGTTGTTAAATTAATTAAAGCTTTGATGACAAACTTATAGTTTTCAAAACTCTTCTCTAAATCTATTTTCTTGAGAAAATTTGTCTTTTTACTTTAGATACTATAGATTTCTACTGTGTGACATATGCTATGATATAATTGCTTGGATAAATAGACAAAAGTGTTGTACAACATAGTCTTTTTTAAATCTAAAGAAACAATATTTCGAAATACAAAGTTTATTAATTAAGAACATCTTTTAGACTTCTTTACTAAATTATGATTATATTTCGGTTAATAGGGAATTTTTTCTTGAGTAGCAGGCACACATATTATTCTACTATCAACACAAAACTCCATGGTTTTCAGGCATGGAAACAAAAACGCAAATGTCAATGGGATATCCAAAGTCCATGTTGGATGAATTTAATATTAGTGATGATTTTGATTCCTTGTCAGATAAAGAATGTCACAAGTCAAATTCAAATAAACAAAAGTAGCTCAAGAATGAATATGAAGCTATTGCTTTCTGTCGAAGTCAATTACTTTTATTTGTTGGTTGTTGTCATGTTTTGAGTGCAGACTTGTAAAATTCCAAATTGCATGTTGGTTTATGTAAAGGGGATATATATAATATATAAATATATATATATATATATATATATATATAATATATATATATATATATATATATATATATATATATAATTTTTTTATCATATGTCGTTCATGGTTTCTAGAGATCTGTGTTACATTTGCATAGAAGTTTAGATATCATTCAGATATCTAAACACCAAAAAACAACAACATTGGGATTTTTCTTTCACTCAACCTATAACATATTTCATATGTGTTCATCAATTTTCTTCTTCCATATGCTATCCACTTATGACATTTACTTTGCAATATTTGGTGCATTTGTTGGTTATAGGTAATTTATAGATTATAAATGTCTTCAGAGTTTCACTTCTAATTTAGTATTTAACTAAACATATTGATTCTTTTATACATAACTATTTTTTCCTCCACCCACTTTTCATAACTTCCATAACCATTAGGTAGGGACCTACAACTTCGATGTTGCTTTTCTTGTTTAGTGAAATATTGTCGAGACTTTATTTTATTGAAAGTTGTAGAATTTACAATTTATGAAGTTTCAAGGTCTAATTTTTAAAAGTCTAATTCTTTAAAGAGTGCTAGCTCAATGGAAAAGCACCTGCTTTACAAGTAGAGGGTTGGTGATTCGATTCCATCGTACCCTGACATCCATATGGAATGGCGACGATCAATTTTTGGTGATAGAGGCTCTCTTTTGACCATCACCAATGAGCTTTGGTGACATTTTTCGACCCTCACCAAAATATGAAATGGTGACTATCAACGAACGCCACCATATATACACATCAATAGTGACGACCCTCAAAGGTCCATAACCATAAATCATTGTTGTTGATATGAAATGGTGATGGTCGTTGTCTGTCATTATAGTCATTATTCATGGCAGACCTTGAATGTCACCACAACTCCTATAATTTTGGTGATGTGACTTTTGGTGACAGTCAACGAACGTCACCATATATATGCACTAGTAGTGACGGCCATAAAAGATCCATCACAATAAATTGTTGTTGTTCATATGAAATGGTGACAGTCACTATTCGTCATTATAATCAATATTCGTGACGAACCTTGAATGTCACCATAACACCTATACTTTTGGTGACACCACCTTTTGGTGACATTCAATTTTTGGTGACGGAGACTATGGTCTATCACAACTTCTCATATGAAATGGTGACGGTCGCTATCCGTCATTATAAATCATTATTGGTGATGGACTTTGAATGTCACTACAACATCTATACTTTTGGTGACTCCACCTTTGGTGACGTTCAGTTCTTGGTGACAGAAGCTATGGTTTGTCACCATTGCTCATATGAAATGGTGACGGTCGATATGCATCATTATAAATAATTATTTTTCAAGGACTTGAATGTCACTACAACACCTATACTTTTGGTGACGTTCAGTTTTTGGTGACGAAGGATCTTTTGACCGTCAACAATGAGCTTATGGTGACATTTTTCGCCCCCCACCAATGACCTTTTTTCTTGTAGTGTTCCCATCATGGTATTTATTATATATATGTTTATGTGCATTTACTTAAATGATAAATAACTAGAATCATATGTATGTACACACACACACACACACACATATATATTGAATTGATTTTCTATTTTTTTAGATGCTTCACTCACTATGTTGTCACATGATGGTGGTCAGCATTCTCCGGATGGTCATCAATCTCAAGGTGGTCAACATCATTTTGGTAAATTATATATATGTGTGTGTTGAAACAAATTTGTACATGTAAATGAATTGTATATACACATGCGTGTACATGTCTATCTTGCATACATGAATGAATACATTTGTTCGCATGTTTTCATATTTATGTAGTTTTATATATTGATCTAAAGAGTGAAAATGTTGGTCCAAATAAACATAAGTGAAGCCAGACAGTTCAAGAAGAAGGTCAGACACCAACTACCACTTATCGATCTGATATTCTGGATGAGCTTCCTTATGAGACAAACCTCCAACAATGCACATTACAAAAGTGCAAAAGTCATTATTCTGAATTGAGGAAAGATCTTGGGAGTTTGGAGCTCCTTGGAGAGAGTAGAAAAAGCTCAGAAATAGTTGTGCACTCTCTAAGGTCATTTCTTTATATTTACGAGAAGCTTGGGACAACCACATATTTCTTTATAGATATGATGAGACGTAGAAAGGAAGCACTAATGGGTTCCGATAAATGGGTCGAGGTTAATATGAGGGTTACAAAATAAAATGCAAAATCTATGTTTAATTTCAAAGGGGGGCTGGATAAAAAGATGCTCAAAGTGAAATATTTCACGCACCCTAATATAGCCAACCATTTGTATGATAGGTTTCTTGCAGCCTATGGAGTGCTACCATGGAATGACAAAGTTCCAATTTATTTTGCAAAATTGCTTTATGCAAAATTATTTGTGGATATGAAAAACGATTATAATGACCTTTGATCTGAATATTATGGTACTGGAAGAGGTCGGTTATATGATCGTAAGGGCGCGTTATGTGATATTGAATTTCCTCACCCTTAGCCACCTTTGATACGTCAACATCCTCGTCTAGTAACGGATGTCACTTCTCAAATTGGTCGAGAAGGAAGGGATGTCATTATAGATAACATATAGAGTGCATTGACTCGAATTGATGTTGGTATAAATCGACAAAGAGCACAAGCTAATGCACGCGCTAAATTTGTATATAAAATAGATGAAGATGTAGGTAATATGAATATTGAGGTGCTTAAAGCATATGCAAACGCTTGTCGTAATGGTTGGCAAGACCTAATTGTTAATGAATAAGAGGGTGTAGGATCGATATGTTTTCATGGTTAGGGTGGATATTTTAATGTAATTTGTGTGCTAATTTTGGTTCACATACATTTTGTTATTTTTTTTAGATATAGTCTAACACAAATGTATCATATGTTCACCATTTGCAATTAACTCATTTGTTGAACGAAAATTTTGATAATTTCACGGTCCCAGGTTCATGTAACAATGAATATATTTTGAAAGATGTTAGTTTTTTTTTTATGAGTTCATGTTGATACAGTTATTATTCTATTTTTATTATATCAGTATATTGTGATGAGGACACATTTTTAAAAGAAATAATTATGTATATATAATTAAATGTCAACAGATTTTCATTCTGACTTGATGTTTTGGACATAGTGCCACCATCTTCCTCCCTATTAGGAGATGTGCCACAAGTATTGAATATTTCACTTTTGTTTTGTTATAAATTGAAGTGTCAGCTTCATTAAAAAATGAGATAGATTTATCTTATAATTTTAAAATTTTGGAATTTTAGGTTTATGGAGACTATTTCCATTATTGAGGGACTTTAGAATGGAGTCTGCAATGAAGATAAAAACATCTAAACAATTTGAAAAAATCATGTAACAATTTTTTTAATATTGCGAGTTTATGCATTTTCATGTGGAATTTTAAACTTTTAATATATACATGTACATGTATTGTACAGGGCATCCAAGAGGGCACAATGCATGATGAACACCACAAGGGCACAATGCATGATGAACACCACAAGGGCACAATGGAGGGGGAACACCATGAGGTATTTCATGGAATTTGAAACTTTTTATACTTTTGTTTTGATGATTACATTCTCATTTAATTTTAAAACATTAAGATGTAATTTTAAAGTACATAATCTTATGTATATATGCAATTACACATATTGTACAGAGCACTCATGATTTAGATGAGAGCACGAGGAGGTTGATAGAACATATATTTCAGCAAGATTGTCTAAATTGATGAAAATTTTTATTTGACGGTCTCTTAATGTTATATTTACTTTTATCATGATATAAATTTTGGGCATATTTAAAGTAAAACTCTTTATGATGAATTGATAAAAAAAAATCTTGTCAACTATATAGTGGTGTAAATTTCCTATGATAACATAAAATGATGATGGAAATGATGATGATGATTAACATTCACTGATGCAAGAGCATCAACCCTAGATATACCATTTTTCTTAGAACTCAAAAGGGGTCATGTAAATTATGAAGAGAAATTTTTTTTCCCTCATTTTTAGTGTGCATAAATAAGGTATTTGGAGGATTTTGATGTAGAAGAATGTGTCTTGATTCTAGAAATAATTTGGATCATTAGGTTTTTAGGATATTTGCATTAGTTGGGTGTTTTTTCCATTTGGGCCTTTGTAAATAATGATAAGTGTATAGCTAAGTTGTGAATTAGTTTTAGGTTGTTGGGACAAATGTCCCATATGATGTTTCTATTAAGATATTTTCCCAACCTATGGGAACTTAAAAAAAACAATATACAATTTAAGTTATTAGCACTAGAGGGAACTAGACAAGATAACTTTGATACCACTTGACGCCAACCCACTAGGGGCCCACTTAATTTTCCTAGGATTTCACAAATTTGTGAAGGTGGGCCATTCTTTTATTCTTCCACTATGGCTAGTATGATGGTGCAATGGACTTTTGCCTTATTTATGAGGAATGATCTCCTCATTTTCTCCTTTCTCTATGCATAGGCCTATCCAACCTATGTAGAGTTAATCCCTTGTGTTAGCCAAAATCACTATGTAATCCCAAATATTACAATGGAGAAGGCACTTCCTTCAAGCTCTGTGGGAGTCTAAAAGACCATGCCCTCTTCCTAGTGGCTAACAAGTCTCCTTAGCCCAACTAACAGCTAGTCAACGATCAGGGTTGTCCCACCAATTTTCACACTAAGAAGACCAATTCAACCAAATTATTGGGCCCCACTTCTAGTCGAGGGTCAAGCAGTCGTCCCCCTTTTTCTTTTGTCTGTGAGTACGATTCAGACCAGCCCTTAACCTCGTCCAAAATCCTGAGCTCGACCTCAAGCACGACCTAGTGGCTACCAAGTTTCCCTAGCCCAACTAACTACTAGTTAGGGGTTGGGATTATCATACCAATTTTCACGCCAAGCATGCTAAAAAGTTGACCAACCGATTGGGCCCCACTTTCAATTGGAAATCAAGCGGTCGACCCATTTTTTCCTTTTTTTGAGAATATGATTTAGATAAACCCTCGACCTCATCCGAAGTCCAAATCACGACCTCGAGTTGGGCCCATATTGTGGATCAAATAATGATTAATAATAGTGGAGTCCCAAAGAATGAGCAGATCTTAAACATCCTCTAGTTTTAGCGATAGACCTTGTAGAAGGTCTTTCTATGCATTTAAGTGATTATTAGTTGTTTTGTTCAAATCCCCAAAAATATTGGATTCCTGGTTAATCAATGGGGTGAAAAATCAACCCATGAGGGCTTATAAAATATTAAATAATAAATAATGGGTTAGAAATCACCCTTGTTACTTTAATTATTCAATAATAAAATAAAAATTAATTATTTATTGTTTAAATTATTTAATATAGTTATAATTATTAATTTTCTTAATAATAATTAGTATATTAATAGCTAAGAATAATTATTATTAACCATATATTATTAGAATTACAAATAATACTAATGTTAAAAATTAAATAAACTCATGAAGGTAATGTCAATTGGCAACTGTTGTGTTAATGAAAGTGTATGTAAATGAATGAATTCAGGTAAAATCCCTATGGGTCAACCAATAAAAACATACGATATGAATAATAATAATTAATAATAACTTATTATTCTTTATTAAGATATGAATACTTGAAATGTTGTTTTCTACAAATTTATATAAATTTGTTTAATATAGTTTATTATGATAATTTTATGACAAAAGTAGTGAATATTATATAAATTTGTGTTACATAGCTCATTAGGATAATTTTATCACAAAAATAGTGATATGAAATATGTGTTGGGTGATAGGAACTTAACCTCCATATAATATTCTAAAATTCATTAATAGATGAGATTTATTTTCAAAGTAGTTATGTTTATTGTCATTTTAGTTAAATTTATTAATTAAAAAATGTCATCTCAACAAATGCCATATAAATGAGTCATGATTTTTGGCATGTGATATTGATAAGCCACGGTATTGGCCCACTCTATTGTAACAAAACCTATTTACAATTAAAATCTCCATGATAAAGTGAGATGAATCTACATAGTTTAGAACTGTGCTTTTTATTAAATATATATATATATATAATATATATAATATTAGTAATATATATATAAATATAATAATTTTAGTGTTAATAATAATTATTATTATTTTAAATAAAGTTATAATTTAGCTAATTTGTGTGTATTTTTGTTTTTTTAACAACTTAATAAAATAAGTTTTTTAATACTTATTATAGATTAATGTTCATCAACATTTATCAACTATTAATTTATGACACTGCTAATTTACCAAAAAAAATCTTATTTTCCAAATTCCATTTATCCATAACCAATTGAATGTCAACACATTGTCATTTCAAATTGGTTTTTATTCTATCCTAGACTACATCACGTGTCAGACCTTAGTCGGCTAGTCAATCCCAACACTGACCTGCATTATCTGTTTGCCAAACCTTGTCCCTCTTAATCGCTTCTGGCGATCCTCAAACTTGGCATTTTCCTACATTCAAAATGATTATTTGATCTATCTCTTGAATTAGCAATGTCACCTTCTGGATTAGAGAAAGATAAAAATGATGCAAGAGTATACCATGGCTATGAGAGTGGTGATGTTAGTTTGGCTTAGGTAAATTTAGCTAGTTTAACTTACTAGTAGTTTTCTAGTTACTGGTAGTTTTCTAGCTCAACTTATATGTCACTCATAGTATTAAATGTATTTAAGATAATTTATTCAAAGGTTCAAAGTTCCATGGTAAGTCGTTCCATTGCTTTGGGATTAAGCAATGATGTTTTTAAACACCACTATTTCTCTCAATGCTCTATGATATCAGAGAGAAAGTGGTAAATAAGAAAGCTTGGTGAAACATAGATTTCAAAGACAATGTGCTAGTAATTAGTGGCTGAGAAAAGGGGACAATGCAGGAAGTTATAGCTTCAAATAAGGAGGTGATATAATAGCTCTACAGAGGGAGTTGAAGCACACATTCCCTAAATGAGTTGAAAGAGTAGTTGACAAAACCTAGACGAGGGCCATGTGAGGTGCGAAATTCTCAGTTAGCACTATACGTTGCGGTGGAGAGGCAACAAAGTAAGAAGAAATGTGGATCACCGTTTTTGAAGACAACCCAAATGAAGAATGAGGGTGAGATTGTATATTCAAATTTATGATTCTAGGGTTTCTTACCATCACGAATTTTGTAGTTTGTTGTGTGTTTTTGTCATCATTGAGAGCCAGGTTGAAGTCCTGTGGAGTCAAGTAAGGTTGAAGAGCTAGAACTACTGAGAGATTGCATATGGGGAGAAAAGAGAGTGATCTAACAATATAGAAGTTGATCATGAACGAAAGTTAGAGAGGGCTTGATCCATAAACTCACCCAACAGACATGGTTTAACTGATCATTTCAGGAGAAAGAATCATATAAAGGAGAGGTGAGGAATTCATGCATATGATTCTATATCATTGGAATCCATGGATCTGAGAGGTCAAATGTTTAGGAACGCAGAAAGGACAGTTGCCATAAATTTTGCTAGGCCAAAAACTATTGCACAATTCAAACAAGGAAAGAATAGTGAGAACAATCAAGAACCTTCTACTACTTAATCCAAAGAGCATGGATCCTTACAGAATCCCTCTATAACATAAACAAAAACTTCCCTGGGAAGAAAGGAAGATAAGGTTGGGTACGAAAGAAGAATCTTGTCGTAGCCATGGAGGGCGAGTCTGTAAACAGTTGCATATGGAAGACATGAATTAGCAAACAACACTAGAGCTCACAAATGCATATCACCAAGAGCTCCTGCAAGCAAATACGTCGCATAGGCTTCACATTAAACTCCCATAATAAATAGATATACTTAGTTAGGGATAGTAAATCAAATCCCTAAATGATAGGAACTGAATGTCCAAGAAAAACACAATCACAACTACATAACAATAATTACCTAATCTCCATTAATTATAACACTCCCCCTTAATGGAGAAAGGGTTATTAAACACACCTAATGTGTCCCTAAACAAATCAAACTTCAGTCTTCCCAAGGGCTTAGTAAATATATCAGCCATGTTATCACAAGAACTATAATATTCAACACAAATCTCTTTGGACTGCACCTTCTCCCTGACAAAATGAAATTGAGTGTCTATAGGCTTAGTGTTTTTATGAAACATAGGATTGTAGGCCAGTTTGATGGAACTTTGATTATTGCAATTGATAACCGTAGCTTCTATCTGTTCTTCTCCTGCATCTTGGAGAAGTTTGTGCAACCAAACTGCCTCACATGTTGCTGCGCACATAGCTTGATTTTCTGCTTCTGCTAAGGATAGGGAAACAATATGCTACTTCTTGCTGCACCAAGAGATAACCTTGGACCCAATGCTAAAGACGTAACCTATAATTGATCTTCTATCATCTAAATTTGCCGCCCAATCAGAGTTTATATAACTTGTCAAACTAACATCAAATGAGTCAGAATACAGAATACCAAAGCCTGAAGTTCCTTGCAGATACCTCAAAACTCCTTTCACTGCAATCCAATGGTTCTCATGAGATTGAGTCATGAACTGAATCAAAACACTCACTGCATAGGCTAGATCTGGTCTCGTTGTATTCAAATAGATAATACTACCAACCAACTATCTGTACAATGTTGCATCCACATATTTCGAACCATCATCCACCTAAAGTTTGTTGTTCTATTGTAAAGGCACAAATGTAGCCTTGCACTCATCTATTTTAAATTTAGTCAACAAACTCTTAGCATACTTACCCTCGGACAAGAAAGTTTGGTTTGAATCTCTCCAAACTTCTAGACCCAAATAGCAATGCATTTCTCCAAGGTCCTTCATCTCAAATTTTTGTGATAACTGCTGCTTGATTTCTTCAATGAGATTGTTTGCACTCCCTATCATGATCAGATCATCTACATATAAAGAAATCAACACTATTCGTCCCTTATTATTAAACACAGTATACAAATTGGGATCATTTTTGCTCCGTTTATAGCCATGCATGAGGAAAAATGAGTCAATTTTTTCGTACCAAGATCTAGGAGCATGCTTTAAACCATATAAAGCTTTCTTTAATCTACATACTAAGTGCTCTTCTCCCTTCTTAACAAACCCCTCAAGCTGCACTAAGTATACTTCTTCTTTTAAATCATCATTTAAGAAAGCAGATTTAACATCTAATTGATGTATTTTTCAATGATGCTTAGTGGCTAAAGCAATAATCAATCTAATGGTATTTAGTTTTGCAACAGGGGCAAATGTTTCCTCAAAATCAATACCTTCTTTCTGGGAATACCCCTTTGCCACCAACCTTTCTTTATGCTCATCAATAGACCCATTTGCTTTAAATTTCAATTTAAATAACCATTTGCAACCTATGGGTTGTTTATCATTAGGAAGCTTTACTAGATCCCAAGTATTGTTCTTAATAATAGATTCATATTCCTCTTTCATTGCTTCCCTCTATTCAGAACTCTTACTAGCTTCATAAAAATTAGAAGGCTCTGCAATGTTTAACATACCAGTCATCAACCTGTTCATGGAATACTACGTCTCTACTAACAAACACCTTGTGAGTAGAAGGATGAAACATTTTATAGGCGTTATACTCACTGCAATATCCAATGAAGGTACATTTAATGGCCTTTGAATCTAACTTCTTCATGTTCTCTTTGGGAACATGCACAACAACTTTACAGCCAAATACTCTAAGATGACTTACTGCAAGCTTGAAGCCAAACAATGCTTCAAAAGGTGTTTTATAATCAAGACTTTTAGTAGGACTCCTATTCTTCAAATATACTGCAGTATTGACAGCTTCTACCCAAAAACCATTAGTTAGATTCCTACCTTTCAACATATTTCGAGCACACTCCACCAATGTTTTGTTTTTCCTCTCAGCTACCCCATTTTGCTGAGGAGTGTAAGGTATTGTAAATTTTTGTTGTATCCCGTGCTCATTGCAGTGTTTGATGAAAACCCGTTTCTTGAATTCTCCGCCTTGATCTGATCGAAGAATCCTGATGAACTTTCTTGTCTGCATCTCAATAATGTTTCTGTACTGCTTGAAATATTCAAAAGCATGAATCTTCTATTGAATAAAATATACCCATGTGAATCGTGTACAGTCATGAACAAAGATTAAAAAATAGTAGGCCCCACCTAACGATCTTGTTTGCATCGGGCCACATAAATTAGTGTGTACGAGTTCAAGTATATCCCTCTAATTCCTATCTTTAATAGCAGGAAATTCATCTCTATGTTGTTTACCAAATGCACATGCTTCACAATCAATATACAAATTTTTCAAAACAGGAAGACCATCTACCGTACCTTTGTTCTACAACAGAAGAAGGTCCCTGAAATTTATGTGCCCAAGTCTGATGCCACAAATTTTCAGTAGACTTAACCGATGACATCAAGGCTTGGTGTGGCATACTCTTCACATCCAGTTTATATAGTCATCCTATGCGAATACCTGTAGCAATGGGCTTCATCTGGTCCAATAAGTCTTTAATAATACAATGAGATTTAAAGAATTCTACCTTGAGATCCTGATCTGTAATCTTTGATACAGAAATTAGATTCTTCTTAATACCAAGAACATACCACACATCAGATATATTCTTAATATTGCCATCAGGTAGAGTAACAAGGACATCTCCATGTCCCTTAATCTCGTATCCTCTATTATCTCCAAGGCATACTTTTACTCCAATGTTGGATTCTCTAAAATTTCTGAACCATTGCTTTTTACCTATCATATGTGAGGAGGCTCCAGAATTTACAAACCAAATATCTGATTCATCCTCCTTAGTAGCTAAAGCACTCTTAGCTTCAGCCATAAACAATCTGACATCTTGATTATGATCTGCATCTGCATCAGCCAAATGACCTGCATGTCTTCTCTGCTTGTACCTCTCCCTTTTTCTTATGGAAAAATTAGCAATATGGCCTATCTTACCACAATAAAAGCATTTAGGAGCAGATTCATTTTTATGCGAGGTCATACCTTATGGTGTCCTTTTTCTTGATGTGCTCCCTCTCCTGTGATCAGCCATTGTTTTCCCTCTTGGCTTGAACTTTGTCATCAATGCAAGATCTGCATTTTGAGGTTTGAGAGACAACCTCCTTTCCTCTTCTTGTAGCAAAATCCGAGTGAGCTCTTCAAAGCTTGGAGGCTTTTCTCTTGCATTCAATCCGGTTATAAACATATAATAATCATCCATCATGCCGTTCATAGTAATCGTCACCAGATCATCATTCGCCACGGTCTGACTGATATTAGTTAGTTTATCTTTAACTTCCTTTATCCGAGATATTAATGAAGAAACAGACTCATTCTCCTCCATCTTGATTGAGATAATCTTCTTCCTAAGGTACAAGGTTCCACTGGTGTTCTTGATCTCATACATCTCTTTGAGAATCGTCTAGATGTCATTCGTTGTCTTGTAATCCCGAATGTGAGGGATCATGCAATCTTTGACTGATAACTTAAGTAACACATTTGCCTTCATCTCCCTTTTCTTCCAGTCTTGAATTGTTGTATTTGATCCACCAGTTGCAGTAGTCGGTTTGACTTTATCACTAGTGGCAATGCTATAGGCATTTTGTCCCTCAAGCAGAGTCTGGAGCTTAACTTTCCAATTTGTGTAATTGGAACCATCAAACTCCACAAAAAATCCAAAAAATTTATTTTTTTTAATTAAAGCTTTGGAAAATTTCAATTAAAAAAAATTAATTGTCTGAGGGATGATTATTTCTTCACCACTGTGGGGAGGAGGAGGAACAATAGACCTCTCACTCGACGCTACCATAGTCACCGAGCTTCTCTCAGTCAATACACTTCCTGTGCGCAAACGAAAAAGCACCTACATTCTCCACGCACAACCCCTTCAACATAGCAACTGTCTGAACGATAGGTCCAACCCACGCAGCCCACGTAGCAATGCTGGGCGAACTCCTCTCTGCCTCGCGGCCTTCCAATTAAACGCAGATCCAGCTGCTCCACTACTTCTACACAAGATCCAACGCCTTCCACCACATAGAGTCCTTCCTCCTTCTCGACACAAGCCTCCTACAGGCTAGTGCGAGCTCCTTTCACCCTGGCAGACTACACAACAAGTAGTTTTGTTTGTTTAATCGCACTTCTCTTCAACGATCAACCACAAGCTGTCTCAACTGGCTTCTACATGTGGCAAAGCTAGGGCGATCTCCCTGTTCTACAGGCAACCTCCTCAAAAGAAAATGCAATCCACCGTTTTTCACATAGCGTTCAGGCACACGCAACTCTAAAAAAAACGCAGCACAATCGTCGTAGCTATTTACCTCGCATCCGCAACTAGTCGCTGAGGTACACCAAATCCTACGACGATTCGTCACCGAGGTACACCAAAATCCTGCAACAATGCAGCAAAATAAAAATGGGTGAAGTCCCCAAGAGTATCGTCGTTGATTACTCTTCAGCTCCCTGCGACGACGTCGCATTCCTCAACTTAGCGTACAGGCCTCTCTTTCCTGCAGCTCTGATACCATGTCAATAGTTGCATATGAAAGACATGAATTGGAAAACAACACTAGAGGATCTCACAGGTGCGGATCACCAAGAGCTCCTACAAGAAAATACACCGCATAGGCTTCACATTAAACTCCCATAATAAATAGATACACTTAGTTAAAGATAGTAAATCAAATCCCTAAATGATAGGAACTGAATGTCCAAGAAAAGCACAATCACAACTACCTAACAATAATTACCTAATCTCCATTAATTCTAACAGAGTCTAGTGGATGTTCTCAAGGAGGTGATGCAGAAGGGCTAGATGTTGTTAACTTTGAAGGAAGTTAGAACATTTGCGTTAAAAGAAATAGATAAACCCTCATGGCAAGAGACAAGATGATGTTTAGGCCATAATAAAAGGATGCATGGCATCCATAGCATCCATGGCTTCCATGGGAGCTAGTTTGATGGGCATGCAAAGACGTCATTGTAGATGTGATCTACTTGAAATGGTTATTGGAAGGAGGACCAAGTGGATATGCAAGTATAATAGCATTGATCACACTTCCATGAATGTCAGCCCTATTGTGGCAAGGGCCATATGTGACTCGGTGATGACCCACCAAAGTACCGTAGTGAGGAATGAAAGATTGATACTTTTCCACTTTAGGAAATAGTGACCTTGTGCATTCGATTATCTATACGATTTCTGGCATCAATATGAAATGACAATTGTTGGAAATCAATGTATAAATTACACAGGATCGAGGGTTGAACATCACAATAGGAACAGCGGATTCGTTGCTCAGGTACAACAAAGGGGTATGGTTGAATACATAAATGGTGAGTAATATGGTAATGTCTCATAGAGTGGAAATGAGAAGACTAGGCAGAGGCAATGTTAATGTCAAGGATGTTCACGCAGTGTTTGATGAAGCGCTTTAATGAGATGATGGTTTTATTGGTCAGATGTAATCATGGGTCCTATCGAGGAGAGAGACCGGATGGGCTGGACTAAACGAAATTGCGTTGAAAAGGTAGATTCATGTATGGATTGTACAAGATAAAGAAGCAGAGTGTCGTCATATGGATCGCCCAAAGAAAATAATGGTGGAGATGGGGTGAATGGTGCTAATGTTTAGTCTAAGGAGGTCGTGTGCAATGTATCAATGTTTTAATGGTTTTGGTTCAAGTTGTGAAATATTGTTATAAACAGGTGCATTATCATAGGAAGTCGTAAGACGTAATGTAGGCACACATGTTATGTGGGAGCACATGTTATTGTAAGGCATGAACTATTTTCTCAAACATATATATAGTGCAGTGGCACATGGAGTCATCAAACTGTGGAATTGACCACTTGAAGAGGTATTGGGTGACAGGTGTATTAGTAACCTAGCTTGATGGGGGAATGTGAGAACTAAGATAAGATTGGTGATGAATGGGACCAGGTCAATCTCTCTGAGTCAAGTTTAAGGGGAGATTATTAGGGTGGTTTAGTTAAACTTGACTCAATCAAATTACCAGTGGTATTCCAGCTCCAAGTACATGTCACCCATGATTTTTCCAGTGGTATTCTTGTTTAATGTAGCCTATTTAAAGGCTCAAAACTCCATAGTAAGTCATCCGGCTAACTAGTGCTATTAAGAAACCATGTCTTTAGATACCACCACTTCCCTCTATGCTTTATAATCCCTAAACCACCACAAATCTATTCCTCACCATAAATGTTCACGGGGAAACTTGAAGCTGAACTATATTATTACAATCTAGAAAAATGTCAGCAAGTTTCATCGATTTTGTTCATACTTACAAACCAAAGAACACGAAAATTTTCAATGAAGATGTTGTACCGGCCTAAGGATTCTGACAAATGTTGGACAAGTTTTTTTGAGAATGGGGACTTTGTAAAGCTTGAGATAGTAGGTAGGTGGTCAACCAGTTTTTTGGGAATGGGGACTTTGTAAAGCTTGAGGTAGTAAGTAGGTGGTTGGCAAAATAGTGGAGTGGAACTGAATGAGAAAATTGAGGGCCTGGTCTAAGAATTCTGTGAGGATTTTATCCCTGGTGTGTCATGGGCTCAGAGGTCGAAGCGAAAAGAGGAGGTTCGAACCTGGGACGCCCTCATCGAGATGCTTCTTCACAATCTCATAATCCGAATTGACATATGTTTAGTAGATGTAGCAAAGGGGTTTGAGCTTATAAGGCCTTTTCTCCTTAAATATGTACTGAATAGGTATAATAATATCGAATCTTCCTGCACACCCCCTTTGACAAGGACTCATATAAATTCTTCTTTCTCAAGAATGCAAATAGTCTCGCAGTTGTTCACGATGAATGCGATCACTACATGCCTATTTCTTGATATCAATTGGTTCTCCAAATGAATTAAAGGCATATTGCAATCCTTTATTTCAAATGCACGTCATGTTCGGTTGTTTTTTTGTAAAATTAGTGATGGAAGAACAAAGGATTATTACTAACATGCCAAACATATTGTAAACTACCAAATTGTAAACTACCAAGGATAAGAATGGTGATCACAAATACTTGAAGAACATCCGCGAGTGTAAAATAATAGAAGTCGTGTGTTTAAATATAACCTGGTCACTGCTTGAATACGGTGTGTAACAAAATTACAATGGTGCAGTTTAATTAATATAGTGTGTAACAAAAATTAAAGGGTGAGTTTAATTAATGGATGGAATGACATTTTTCATAAGATTTAGATAATTAAATTTTAACTTATCTTCCCACATTAGAAATGTTGCAGCTGTCATCACTCCACTCCATTCCCTGGCGTTCACTGGAATCCACCTGACCGGCCAACAAGTCCTCAAGTTTTATGGCCTCTTTCAGCTCTGCCACTACTTCACTCATGCTAGGTCTACAGGAGCGTCCAGCCTGAACACATCTCGTCGCTACTTTGGCAACACAAGTCATGGATTTCATATCGTAACTTTCGCCCAACATCTTGTCTATGATTTCTGTTAATGTGCCACCATTTTCATCTATTTCTGCTAGATACGGTGTTGCCTGTAAATATGTCAATAATTATTGTTAGTGTCCACTGTCTACCCGAACAGCCATTACCGAACATTCTCTTGTCAAATATTCTTATTTTGGAATGATTGATGATACGAATCCTTACCCAGTGAACGATGTTTACTTCATCTTCAGCTAGTTTTGGATCTATGGGTGCTCTACCCGATATGGTTTCCAGCAAAACAACTCCGAAACTATAAACATCACTCTTTTCCGTCAACATTTGAGTGTTGTAGTACCTGTGAAAGTAACCCCTGGAAAACTGATATTTATTTTATTATATATATATATATATATATATATATATAGATATATATATAAATTCTGTCCTCTTAATATTTAATTGAAAGCTGGGCGCGACCAAAAATTTAAAGAAAGCTTCTCAAGCATGATGGAAAATTTGTCAGTACTCGAACTTAATTCGTTAAACATAAAGAATAAAATTTGGCAGCACTCGAATCGAATTTGGTAAACATGAAGAATAATGCAAAAGGAGTTAAGTTATGTACTCTGGATCGAGGTATCCGAATGTTCCTTTCACTACAGTGGTAACATGATTAGCCTCCCCATCATTTGTTATCCTTGAAAGACCGAAATCGGCTACTTTTCCATTAAAATTGTTGTCTAAAAGGATGTTGGCGGTCTTTATATCCCTGTGAATTATCTTTTGGGCACAACCTACGTGCAGGTATTCCAGTCCTTTGAATAGAAACCCACAAGTGGATAGCGTCAGATATGTGGTTAAGTATCATTTGTCCACTAAGCAATACTTAATAACTGGCGTTCAGATCATAAAAATGTCCTGAGCATTACAGTAATTAAGAGAAATAGCTACCTTGCGCTGCATCTAAAGCTATTTTGAGCCTGGTTCTCCAATTTAGATTGGAATGTCGTGCCCTGGGACCTGGTAAACAAAATAACAGAAGTAAATGCGTGTGGGCTACCTTGTCTATTCTATCGACTCAAGCAAGCATATCTCTCAGCTGAATTATTTACCATAAATGTGATCCCTTAGGGAACCTCCCGGCAAGTACTCGTAGACAAGCATAACTTCTTTGGATTGGTTACAATAACCGAGTAGAGATACCAAGTTCCTATGATGAATTCTGGAAAGAAGATCAACCTGCATTCATAGAGTAAAATAACATGCATGAATTATATATACATATACTACCAAAACTGTGTGTTTAGACATTGTTACATAATCCAAATTACACCGTATTATATAATTAAGAAATAAAGAAATATACGAGAATCACCTCATTCATGAACTCCTGAAATCCCTGTTGGGAGAACTGCGAGAGCACCTTTACTGCTATGTTTCTTCCTCGGGGTAATTCGCCTAAGAACACCGGTCCAAATCCCCCTCGTCCGATCTGCCGACTAAAGCTTTGTGTGGCGGCTATCATCTCTTCCAGAGTGAAGACACCGAGCTTTGTTGGATTTGGCACCATACCCATTGAGTAATCTGCAGTACATTCAAAGCACAAAATTCCTTCTAAACTACCGGTACGTTTCATATTATTTTAAAATTATATCTAATATTGCTAGCATTTCCTAACCTCCGGGAGCTAAAGATCTTCGTTCCTCTTCCAGCACAGTTCCCTGTTCTTTTCTCCCGAATTTATTGCGGTACACAATAATAGATACTATCAACGCTAAAGCGATGATGGGAATTCCGGGGAGGGTTGTTCCGAGGACAATCTTCAATTTATTCTCCTTTGTATTATGTAGAATGCATTCCCTCTTATTATGTAGAATGCGTTCCCTCTTAGGGATCTGTAAGTAGGTGTTTCCACAGTAACTGTAACATACCAAAAATAGAGATATCTTACGAACGTCTTCCATTTAGATTAATTACAATCTAAGCTGGATTAGTTATAAATGTCTATGCCATTTTACTTTATAGAAAACAAGAAAGAAAATTGAGAATTTTGGGTGCGGTTTGTGTCAAAACATAAAGAACATAAAATAGGATATGGTTACCTGAATTTCACCAAACTATTGAGAAGTTCGGCAGGAATTACACCACTGAAATTATTATTCCCTATATTCCTGTGGAAAAAATATTGCTATATAAAAATTTCTCATTAATTTCATTTAACTTGGGGAAAATATGAATTATGAATAAAATTTACTGATTATCTTAATTTAATTTTGAATAAGAGTTGCCAAAAGATAAATAGAAAATGAAGAAAGAGGTTGACGTACAACTCTTTTAGGTTTTTCAGTTTAGATAGCCAGAATGGAAAAGTACCGCTCAAACTCAAAGAGTTGTTTTGTAGATATCTACACGATATAGCAAAGTAAATTTTGGTTTAATGAAGATACAGAGGTTCAATAATAAAACCAGGTAAGCAGAAAATTAATTGTTGAAATGAAACTCACAGTTTTTCCAGCATGGTTAGACTGGAAATATTTGGGAACGGCCCCATGAAATGATTATTGCAAAGTGACCTGCAAAATTAAATTTCATCACGAACGGTAAGTACTGCACATCTGATATAACATTCAAACACAAACTATGACCCGAGCCTCATCAGGATTTCTTCGAAATCAAATTCTGCTTACAATTTCACTAATGCTGTCAACTGTCCAATTTCGTTTGGCACCAATCCTGTAAGATTCTTTCCTGACAAATCGCTGGCAACAATACGCTTTTCGTCAACATACAATTTCACCTATGAATCTCCTCAATTTTATGATTTCAACCCTAAACACATGAAATAATCAAACTTACATTTCCGAAATTCTTATTGGCGAAAAATTGCTTTCACAGACAATTCCTTTCCATGGGATCAAAAAGCAAGGATCGGAAATCCAATCTTTTATGCCAAACCTGCTTTTGATGGCCTCTAGAGCTTTAACTGCATTATAAAAACTACTTTGGTTAGAAATTGAATCATAATATCAACCATTCCAGTCTCAAAACGTCAGTGAGGTAACTTACGATCTTGTGCATATGTTGCCGGTTGGGTGTCAACTATTCTGTAAATCTCATAAGCGTTGAGTATGGGACCAATAGTAGCATCACTCGTGTTCTCAAAGCGAAAGTAGAAACTATCTGTTGGATTGGATGTGAATGTTAGCTCCAAGGTAGAATAATTGCGCGGAATTGTAATGGCGTCAGATCGAAAATCATCATTTATTGTCACGTAAAATGATCTCAATTGAGACATATTTAGCTTCTCGATCTCTGCAAAATATAATAGCAGTAATACTCTGTGACCAGGGATAGCATAATTGAGTGGAAACAAAACCGTTGTACTTATAACCGCTGCCGTTTGCATGACAGCAGGTGGAGGAAGTTCCTTGGTATCATTTGTTAAAATGGGCTCCTCAGTACTCACGAACCGTAGATTAGAATTAGTAGTAGACGTAAATTGGTCCCAGATCCGGTCGAACTCGTCCTGAGGATACCTGTTTTATCAACCATACAAAGCCATTCAACTCAGTCATTACAAAAAGAATATAACAATTGCTCAACGGTACTGCATCAAGATTGCTTCTCACATATGAAATTTCATTTTGTCATGTGGTACCGCCATGGAAAGATCTAAATTTATTAACTGGCCTTAGGAAAATGGCTTACAATGAATATCAACGCGACTACCTGGTTACTTGTGACTCTTAGATTTCCATTAAAAAAAATATCATTACCACTAAATGGTTAATTATTACGCTTAGATTTCCATAAGTAAATGCATACAGCCCAAAATATTCACCTAATCCAATCATACCCATCCCCACCAACATTGTTTCTGTATGGTGACATTAACATTGTTCCTGGCTTAGCCTGTCCGTACATGCCTGGTTTCAGCTTCCTCAGTTGGATACCAGAGATAAAGGGATCATCAAGCTCCGAGGTTTTAATCAAACAAATGTACAGGACTCGGCCAGAACTAACAAATATTGTTTCATCATAAATTGCAACGACTCGATCTGAGATCGATACATTTCCCCTAGCTATCATGCCTGGTGTCTCAATAGAGAAAGCGAAGCTTGGTAATCGTTTGAATCCACTGTAACTTCCAACGACAAACCCTAATCTTAAGAGGTAAGGCACATCGGGGACCACAGGCAATTGATAACAAGACTTTTCAAGAGGCTTTGGGAACACCCGTAGACTGTGCAGGCCATAACCGTAGACAATGTCGTAGAGATGCTCTGCTGTCTGACCCACGTCTATGTAGTTAGCATCACTGACCCATGTCATATTGTCTTCACGACCCGCTTTCCCTCCGCAACGGATATTCAAAAATCCTTCCACGAGACCAGATATCAGTTAATAAAACAGTATCTTCTCAACTAAATATAAAAAAGTGATGGATGAGCCTTATAAAACAACAGGATATCAAATGACAGTTCTAAAAGTTAGACAAAACAGAAACCCTCCGACTTTCTCCGTAGCAAGCAAACTTATTATGAGCCATTTCTTCCGGTTAGAGGCTAACTCAGTACATACCTGGTTGAGCATATATAAGAGACAATAAACTCAAGAGCACTCCGACTGGCGTTATGCAACTGCCCCATTTGCCATACTGAATTTTGTCCATGATTTCACCCATATTTTTAAAAAAATTGCTCTAGAGATCTAACGATAGATTGAAAAGAAGATTTGGAACAAATGGCTCCCTATTTCTGGAGAAATGAAAAGTGTTCTTTACTAGTGCTTCCCTGGTCTTTCCCTATGTTCGACCTCTCTGTAATATATTTCTTCTGCACTGTGTGACACTCTCTTGGATAAGGGTGTCTCCAAGGGTTAGGGTTGTCTGCTTATCCCGATTGCAGATTCTTAGCAACCGCTTACGTGGCATGTTCAGGCCAACCGTTTACATAGACGGACGTTGGCGACGACCAGGGATTACCAGAGTTGTTTGTGGTCAGAAAACTTTCGCAGCCGGAAACCTAGCCGGTAACTTTCGCGCTGCCCGAGAACGACAAGGTAACAACGTTATCACTGCATCTTCATTAAGACTCTGTCATTGGGGTAGTTGAGGAAATCATGCATGTCCATAACATAGGGTCATCCAACAACATAACATATGGTCATCCTGCGAGATAAGATAGGCGTAGGCTAATTTTGCCTTTTTCCCGCATCCTCTTTCCTCAGGCCCGGCAAATGGATCCGGCAGCTCCTTCATTGAATGTTGTACTCATCCTCGTTTCTTTTATTTATTTGTTTTTTTAACTACATGGTGAATCAGTAACTGTCAGGCTTAATCTAGGGGAGACTCAGGATCAAACTTCATAGCTACCATTATAACACCAAGAGCATAACCAACCACCTGCAAGTCGGGTATACTAAGTTCTTATGATTTTAGCAAGAGCAGACTCAACAAGAAAGGGGAAGTTCCTATGATTTTAGCAAGCGCAGACTCAACAGGGAAGGGGAATCCGCCCCTCCACTGAATGTTTTACTCAACCCTGTTTCTCTTATCCATTTGTTTTTTTTAACCACATGGTGAATCGGTAACTGCCAGGCCTAATCTAGGGGAGACCCAAGATCAAACTTCATAGCTGCCACTATAACACCAAGAGCATAACCAACCCCCTACAAGTTGGGTATACTAAGTTCCTATGATTTTAGCAAGAGCAGACTCAACAGGAAAGGGTAATCCGCCCCTCTAGCAGCCACCACAGCAGGTCATTGTACTCAATGAAGTTTGAATTTCTGTCTCCCCGGGCAAAGACCATATGACTTACCGTCAAATCACATATCACTGTACTTCTCTTATCCATTTATTGTCTTTGTAATTTTCATGATTTGGAAGATGATTAATTGGAATTTCATCATTATATATATATGTCACTGTCACTCCCGCTCCATTTCATTTTTGAATTCAAAAATTTTATGTGGACCACAATGTAGTTGCCTCCCGGCCCTTTTAAAAAAATACTCTGCATCTAGTGCTCGCACAAGGGAAAGCATTAACCAACCTCTCTGCGCCTTGGCAAATTGACTCAGTTTAGGATCACATTTTGAAGTTCCATTTTTTTAATTTAACTACTGCGCATTGATTTTTCGGTTTTATATAACTGTTAATATTACATGTTGGAATTAACGATTGATATATTTGACTAGCTTGTATCAAAATGCCCTTTTCCTAAAATTTTGCCTGCTAAGTAATGTGATTTGCGTCGAGACAAAATTTCACAGTTTTGCCATCCATCTTAAATATTTATGTTTAAAAGAAAAAGAAAAAAATGCAACCTCCGTCACCACAGGTAAATTTCATAGAGCTGGTCATTATCGTATTGTCCGCATATGCATATGCTTACAATAGAGCTTCATTTTTACGGGAATTGGATATTTGTCTATCAGAAGCTAAGCTACTAAAAAGGTTTTCTAATACGATCTCGTCTAGAAAGGTTACTATTAAGTTATTTTGGTTCAAAAGGTTAAGTTAAATAGAGAATAGGTTTGAAATATTGTTTAAATTTAATATATATATATATATATATATATATAAAATTTGCATTTGTATTTTGTTTTATTTGTGTTATATAACTAAATATTGTTGTTTATCTTTTCTACACTATTATATTAGTATAAAAATTAGCTTAAATTTATGTTAACTTCGAATGTATCAAATGTTGAGAGGGATCAAATCTCTTTTCACTCTAAAAGAAGTTTGCATCTCAACACTTGATCCATCTCCATGCTTGGTAGGTCCAGAATTAAGATGGATCTAGGTTGCAGTTGATCCATCTCCATGCTTGGTAGATCCAGAATTAAGATGGATCTAGGTTGTAGTTGATCCATCTCCATGCTTGGTAGATCCAGAATTAAGATGGATCTAGGTTGGTTTAATTTCCCCTTTTAACAGGCTACATTCCAACAGTTGATCCATCTCCATGCTTGGTAGATCCAGAATTAAGATGGATCTAGGTTGGTTTAATTTCCCCTTTTAACAGGCTACATTCCACACGAATATCATGGATTCTTATACATCTGTCATTTTTATTTTTTTGTATTATTTCATTTTTAAAGACCTTTTTTTTTTGTAGAGTTAAAGTGTTTACACGACATTACATTACATTACAACATCTCTATCATACTATAAATTATTTTGAAAGGTGGATGGTACCAATTTCGTGTAGTCTAACTAGGCAACAATTTCACCTAGAAATCTTGGTTATAGCTATCAAACTATGGAATTTGGGGCCCCCGTGGTTCTGACAGCTCTACGTAGAGATTTAACCTCCATCGAATAGTGTATAATGTTCATAGTAGTTACACACAAATTAAACGTTAGGATTTATCTCCGAAGTAGTTCTCCCATCTTTTCATTTTTAAATAAATTAATTAATTTAAAAAATGACATATGAAGAAGTGTTATATGAGGTGAGTAATGGTTTTTTTGGGCATGTACTTTTGATAAGCTATGGTATTGATTTATGGTATCGTATCAAAACCTATCTACAGAGTGAGAATATCCATGGTAAAGTGGGGATCAATCTCCATGGTTAACATTTTTTTAATATTATTTTAAATGTATATATGTTTAGCTTATCTATTAATTATTTTTCCTATTTACTAATATGGCAATATAAATTAAATCACTAATAAACTAAGTATGAATTCTTAATAAATATCAAAACTAACTAAACTATCAGCCTAGATTCATCTTACTCTGGATCTATCATGCGCCGAGAGGGTTCAAATTTCTTGAGGTGCAAACCTTTTGATTTGTAATTTAAAACTTGATTATTTGAACAAATTGTAAGTAAAATTTTATATGTGCCTTGGGTAATGGATCAAGTTACTAAACATATAAACAAGCGATTTTTAACCAGATCTTATAGCCAAATAGAGAAAAATAACATATCTAAAACACATAACACAAAACATGATAAAGGAGTTCACCCCTCTCCTGGGCTACATCTCTTGGTCCAGTTTCCACTCCAGGGCCTCTTTCATTAAGTGCTCAAAAGTGTGTTTACATGGCTTTACAGTACTCAAACAACAAAAGTGTTGTCTCCAATGGATCTAGAACTGTCAAAAACCCCCATCTGGGTTCTTTCTACACCTCATTTGACCGAAAATTGAGAAAGTTATGCGTGTTGCAAGTTTTTCCCAAATTCCATAGCTAGACATCCTACAATTCGACCCAAATTTGGATTCAGCACCCCAAACACGGAATCAGCATGCAAATCTGGCCTACAATCCGGCCGACGGTAAAATTTGCAAGACAGTTAAATCGCACTCTAAGGCCCATTTTCGAAAAAATAGGGTCACATGGGGGCCACTTGCCCAGGGGCTGGTGCTAACCGCCAGCCCCAGCTGGCAGGGCCCCTAACGACTTGACATGTGGTCATATAGGCCCCATAAAGCCATGGATTCAATGTTATTTTTCTTCGCTAAGTGACACGTGCTCTAATTGTTGGCAGTGAGGTCATGCAACAGCGCATGTGGCCCGGGGCTGGCCCCCAATCCTTGGCATCTTCCCGCCTGGCTCCTTATCTGTCGCTTGTGCTGATATTAAGGCCCAAAGGACCATGGCCTAGTGCTTATATCCTAACGCTCTCTTCCTGGCACTTCAAACCTCTGTTATGGGTCACATGACTTTGCATGTGCCTTGGGGCTAGGCCCTTAAGGGCTGGCCCCCTTTGCTCTTCGTGCAATTGGCCACATAAAGGGTCATACGACCTAGGGGTTGACCCCTTTTCCCAAACTCCATCGTATATTCTAAGTTGGCTCCCAGTGTTGGGTTTTATGTAGGTTTTGAGACTTGTGGGTCAGGCTAAGCCCTAGCCCCAGGCCCCCTCTACCATGGTCTCGTGGGTGTGGAGTGTGGCCAAGGGCTAAGTATTAGCTTGGCCATTCCCCTAAACATGCACCCAATAAACTTTAAATAATACCCATCGACATATGTTAATAAGAAACAAGTTGTTGGGTTGTGTTATATTTTTTCCACGACTAGCCCATGTAGTTAACCGGGGGGTTAGAGGGGGGGTAGAGCCCCCCCTTCGTTGCACCAATTGCATAGCTGGGGGTGTTGGCCGGATAAATCGTTCTTGCGGACAAGACCGATCTCCCTAGTATCAACTGATATCTAGCAAAAAGTAGGACAAGCAAATCTATCTTTCTCTAAACATATTGCGATTCATTAATAAAAACTAAAGGGGTGTTTTAGACCCTACCTTAAGTCCAATGCTAGTTTGTGGCAGCCTTTCTCCAACAGCTCCAAAAGAGTTTCCTTTTAAGAACCTGCAATCACAAACAAGCACACATCAAATAACACCTGCATAGC
>APFE031402810.1:0-13549 GCA_000404065.3 Pinus taeda | reverse complement strand
AGATCGAGAAATTTAATGGTCAGAGTTTTGAGTTGTGGAAACTCAAGATGGAGGATCTGTTGGTGGATAAAGATTAGTGGATCGCAGTAGATCTGGGTACGAAACCAACGAGAGTTTCTTATGAAGAATGGAAGAAGGTGGATCGGAAGGCAAAGGGCACAATACGATTGTGTGTCTCAGAATCAATATTACTGAATGTATCAGGGGAACCTACGGTGAAGGCTTTGTGGGACGAGTTAGGGACTTTGTACCAATCTAAGTCTCTCGTGAATAAACTGTTCCTACGGAAAAAGCTGTATAACTTGAGGATGAAAGATGGAGACTCGGTGACAAAGCATCTGAATGCATTTAATATTGTGGTAAGCCAGTTATCCTCTATTGATATCAAAATTTCATATGAAGATAAGTGCATTATTTTGTTGTGTTCTCTACCAGATTTGTGGGATAGTCTGGTTATTGCAATAGGTAGCAATGCAACTGCCTTGCAGTTTGATGAAATAGACTCATCCTTGCTGACGGAGGAGATGAGACGAAAAAATATGGAGAGCCAGAATGGTGATGCCTGGTTTGGACAAGGACAGTCCCAGAACATAAACAAAAATAAGTCATCGAGTGGGAGATCTAAATCTCCAAGAAAACCTATAAAGGTGGTGTGTTGGAAACGCGGAAAGGAAGGGCACTACAAAAGGGACTGTAAATCTAAATCTCCTGACAAAGGAAAGGGATCTGATGATACTCCTTCTACAGAAGCGAAAACCACCTCAAATGAAGTTGGGGATGTGTACTTGGCTTCTTCAAGTACACATGTAGATCATGACACATGGTTGATTGACTCAGGTGCATCCTTTCACTTCACTCCCGATAGAGATTGGTTCTGTGAGTATGAGAAATATGATGGTGGTGATTTATTCTTAGGGGATGACAGGAAGGCTAGAATCGTTGGTCGCAGAAAAGTAAAGTTGAAGTTGCAAGGTGGAAGGGTTAGAACACTTCGGGGTGTTCTACATATTCCTGCATTAGCCAGAAATCTAATTTATGTAAGCAAGCTGGATGATGCAGGTGTAAAAACAGTGTTCGAGAAGGATACCTGCAAGATGGTTCGAGGAGCATTGGTATTGATGCGAGGCTGGCACATTGGTTAAGGCTTGTGATTGTCTAGTGATAGGTCGTAGGTTTGATTTTGGTGGTGTGCTTTGGCCCTCACCCAAAATTTTGATGCATTGTCTAGAGGCCACATGGTAGCCACTCATTGGCCCACGTGGCTCTCAAACATTGGTCCATATAACGAACCCTTAACCAATCAAATTGTACCTTCACGAAGCAATAAACTAGTGACATAGTGGGCCTTGCTTTTCCTCTTTGTTTGAAATCTAGTCTACCTCTTGCATCATTTTCTTTAGCAACAAAATGTTTGATTTTGTGCAAGTATTCGACGCTCCATATGGGTGTTCATCCATTCCAATTTATACTCCATAGCCTCTGCCTTTTCATCCCTTCCTTTCTCTTGTAAGTCAAGTCCCCAATCCATCATTTCATACATCCCCATTAAGTTTTTAAATATCTTCCCTATTGCTTTCTTCCACCAATTGAAGTTTCCAATGGCATCCCTATTATCCATCTCCGCCAATGACCACTTTTGTAGCAATGATTCCCATCCTAGGAACACCTAGATGGGCTCTATATCAATTTGGCATCCCTTATTTATTAACTTCCCTTCCTCTCGGGAGAGGTTTTCCCCATCTCTCATCATTAACTCCTTATGTAGGTGAGCCATCAGTGCATGATCCCCAAATGATGAGCTAGACCTCACGTAGAGAAAATTCTTGGTGACATTAAAGGAACTCTTGTTAATTAACTTCATTTCCCACATCCCCTGAACTTGAGAGAATCACCGAGTTTTTTATTTTAAACATCCCTTCAATACTATTTACATAGGTGTGGAAGCCATCGTACATGTAATGCAACATGTGATGTATGCACCAAGATACAAACTATCCTCTTCTATCTTCTTCCCTATGGTGGTGTGATTCCAACTTGAAATTTATGTTAATTCGCATTAATTCAACTGGTGGAGGGAACAATTTGATCAAACTCCCAAAATTTTCCATTAATTAATTTTTATTATAAGATCAACGCCATTATCATTTCACCACTGTGGAGAACAATAACTCCTTGTTCAAGTTGGGATCCTTGGTTGGCTAGGGTGTCTGCCTCCATGTTAATAGTTTTGAGGACATGGCGGAACATTATTATTTCAAAATTTTCTATCAGCGGAGCTATTCTTCGAACAATTGGAAGAAAAGGAGGAAGTCTTCCTATCGTATTACCGTCATTAAGCCACCCAAGATCAATAATTTTTTTATTCCATTATCCTTGGCAAGATCGAGGTCTTTTCATAATACCCATAACTCCATTTGATTATTTGAGGCCTTCAGGTTGATTATTTGTTTCCCAACCTAGACCTGAGGAAAAACTATAAACATTTTTTTTTCTATAGGGTAGTGTATTACCCCTCTCTCGTACATCCCCTAGGTTTCCTTTAGAGGTTGCATCAAAACTAAGAATTGTAAGAGATTGCATGATTTTCCAAGCTTAGAATTTATCCACTTCCAATCTAATCCGAGTGAAATTTTGGGTCTAGGTGTGAAGCTGACAGCATGATCATGTAATTCTGGGAGTTGGATCCATTCTCTCTCTTCAGGAGTCATATCTACTAAGTCCTTTAGATTTATGCATTTTGCAACCATGTATTCTAAGAGTAAACTTTGAACTTTTATGGTTGTTCTGTGATTGGACGAGGTTTTATCTTTGAGCATCACCATGTTCCTTTCCAACGTCCAACATAGAAGTTTTGGCATTGAACCATTTCGCTAGAATATATTTGATTTTTTCATTAGGAATGGTACACTTCCATGCGTCAAACATTTATGTCCAAATTCCTAGGATGATTAGAACATTTCATAATTTTTCAAAGGTTAATTTCCATACCTCCATGGAAAAAGGAAAAGACTGGAATAAGTGAGGGATGTTTCTTCATCAACCTTACATGACATGTACCGTGAAGGACCTTGGATGTTTCTCCTTCTTAGGTTATCTTCCATGAGTATCTTCTGATGAATAAGAACCCAACAAAATGAGTTACCTTTCAAAATAACATCATTCCTCCAAATAACTTTCCATAGTCTCTTCTTCGGTGGGTGGGGAAGATTTTTTATGAGGAGGTTGTATCCTTCTTTAACTAAATATTGTTTTGAATTACTTGGCATCCATGTTCTTGAGTCAATTGAATCATGGGAGATGGGGGTGATTCCTTTCAAATGAGAAATGAGAAAATTCCATTACTCTAACAAATGGGATTCTTGTCTTAGACCCTTGGAAGCTTTGAATAAATAAGTTAGACTTCCATATATTAAAGGGGAAATCCAAGAAACAAATTTCCTTTAAAAATCAAGTTTTTCAAGAATAAGAAAAAGGAAGGAGTGACACACCCATTCAAAGGAATTTTCTGTGTCCAACTTGATGACGAACCTTGGTTCTCCCTCCTCCTTGCTTGAGTGAATTTATTCTTGAACAAGAATGATGTTATCTAGTATATGCCTTTACTTGAGGAATCCTCCTTGATTCCTTGAAATGTGTCTCGAGAGGACACCCTTTATTCTGTTAGCAATAATATTTTTCAATATCGTATGAGGCATTGCAGAGAGATATTGGTTGAAATCAAGAGAAATCTATTGGATTGAACTCTTTAGGGAAAAGAGCAACGAACGAATAATTTGTACTCCCTCCTATTCTGCTTTTGTTCAATGAGCATTTCAACATCCTTAGAATATCTTTCTTTATCTCTAACCAACAAAACTTATAACACTTTATTGATAACGCATATGGCCCAAGGGCCCTATCTAGGTTCAAATTCAATATTGCCTTAACCATTTTTTGTTCTTCATTCTTCCGGACTAGGTTCAAATCCTTAGAATATCTTTCTTTATCTCTAACCAACAAAACTTATAACACTTTATTGAGAACGCATATGGCCCAAGGGCCCTATCTAGGTTCAAATTCAATATTGCCTTAACCACTTTTTGTTCTTCATTCTTCCGGACTAGGATTTGATTTTCTTCGTCTAATATCTCAGGGATAAACGAAGTGATGGAATCTTCTATTAATTTTTAATTTTTTAATGTAGATATTATTTTATTATTTTTAATAAAATGTTATGGGAGAACATATTCCCTATATTTGGCTATTTTAAAGCACCTCTCGGCCCAAAAACTAATGCAAATGCACAATCTACTATAGGCTAAATTTGAAAACACATTATCAAGTCTTCAAAATTTGCCTCAACACATAAATAAAGAAACACATTGTCATAACATCATTGATGCTACATGTGCATTCTATCTTACATTGAAACCCTCCAAGAAAGGTTATTCTCAACATAAAATGTTGAGGGGACAAGATCCTTTATTCCTACAACACTTGCAAAAACCAAGGCATCTTAGTTGTATAGTTATTTAGCATAGGGATGCTCAATACATAACAACTACAACTAATGACAATGGGTTTTTGCATCTATTTAATTAAACAAAAATAAACTCTCACTTTTAAACTTGGTGGGTTCATCTCTTACATAAACTACATTTATTATAATCCTCACTAAAAAGGGGCACCATATGTTAGAGAAATTTTGAGGTCTAAAATGGGTATCTTAAGGACTATTATAAAAATAATGATGGAAATAATACAATAAGATTAGATTACATCATCAATTTTTATATGGAAAAAGAAAAAACAACTTTCTCAACTTATCTCCCTACGATTTTACTCAAATGTAGAGTGGGAGCAATTTTTGGATGCGGAATTTAATTCCTCATCCAAGGAGTACTCATATTGCATACTTTCGATGGGCCCTCTTGCTTGAAAAATGAGAAATATATGAAAAATATGATTGCAATCACATTTTTCATGTATTTCTCATTTTTCGTGCAGTGGGGCCCATCGAAAGTATGAAATATGGGTACTACTTAGATGAGGAATTAAATTTATTATCCTACGAGGGCTCTTGCTCTAAATTGGAGTAAAATCATAGGGAGATAAGTTGAAAATATTAGTTGAAAAAATAGTTTTTTTATTTTTTTTTTATTTTTTAATCTTTTATTTTTTTACTTCAAAAATGGTGAATCATCCCCCGTGGTTAACATCATCACCCCGAATCCTATTGGTTCTTATAAATTTGATTTTTGTTGTACATTTTTGTTTTGAGGCCCTTTTTTTACCTCAAAATTTCTCTAATAACAAACTACTAGTTTAGGTGAAAAAAAATCCCAGTTTCATATGAAGTAGTAGTGCTCTATATATTTTAAGAAATTTTACCCCTTAATACTTCATAAATCCATATTTTTTCCCCTTGGAAAAATGTAATTTTCATTGAGATATAAAAATTACATGTTGTATATGCATGAGCATATGTTGTATGAGGCTGTGCCTGTCAGTTTCAAAAAAAGAGAAGGAAATGTTTGTCCTTCTTCCACGCAGGGAGGCATTCATCTCTAAAATAATCATCATATAGTTTTATCAAAAAAATACTGGCCTAGAGAGGCTACCATTTTTATATCTTGTCCAAAAATTTTCCAGAGGTCACTGAAAATAAATAGATTATATGAATATTTACATGCAGTAGACAACAAAAAAATAGAAGTCTAAGCTCCTTGAGAGCTTGTTGTATTGTCTATATCCATAAAGGGCCTATGGTAGTGCTGGTAGAAATTCCCTTCTCTGTGTTCCTGAATCAGCTAAGTGTCGGGTGGCCTCTGCACAGTTTCTTTGGATAAGTTGTCAGCGTCTGCATTTCGCTCCCTGAAAATGTGTTGACATGTAAATGAGTCAAAAGCAGTAATAAGACGATGGGCCTCATCCAGAATATGAAACAAAGAGAAAGTTGAGCATTTGGACTTTTTTTTAATCCAATCACAGACAATTTTTGAGTCACCAAAGAGTTGTAGGTCTCGAAAATGAATTTGTAAGGCATGTTGAATGAGGAATTTTACAAAGGACAGTTCCACAAAATTATTTGTACACCCCCCCCAAACCCATCTTAATGTGGAAGGAGTGAGAGTCATAGAGGTTTAAAATGGCTCCTCCCTCGCATCCATCCTCTTGGGCAAACCCGTCAAAAAAATCCCATGGCTTTGAGTGGTCTATGGATTTATGAGTAATGGTTCTAGGTCAAGTTACATCTTTGTCTTCAGGGATGAGGGAGTAATCAGAGATGATTCAGGAAGTGATGGAAGACCAATGCGACAGGGTGTTTTGGAAGATAAGGCTATTTCGGGCTATCCATAGTCCCCAACAAATCAATAGAGCCAGATTTCTGATTTTTTTAGGGCTGGCACTTTCCCACCATTTCAACCAAGCTTCCATTACCGAAGCACATTGCCACCTTATCGTGAAGGAGATCACTGATGAGATTGAAAGCCAGAGTTCCCAGGCCACCTTACATTCAACAAAGAGATGATTTGCAGATGCATTGTTGCATTTACATAGATGGCACCAGAAGGGTCCATGATGAGCTCGCTTAATCAGATTATCTCTCATGGGGATTTTGTTCTTTAGGATGGTCCACATAAGTCGTTTTCTCCTGGGGGCGTTTTAACTTCCATAGATGCTTCGACCAAGGTTCAAGATTAGGTGGGCGACACTCTGTAGCTAGGACCAGATATTCCTCCTTTGGAATGTATCTTCCTACTTTTGAGAGTGCCCAGAAAAATTCATCATCCCCCTCCCGGATCCTGATCTGTACCTCCCAGAGGGCCCTGATGTAAGTATTCCAATGATGAGTCCACTGATGGGGAATGTTTAATCCCAGAGTTGTTTTCCAAGCTTGCTGAAAAGGGGTGGAGCGCTCCATATCTACTATTTGACCAATATATGTAATATTGTTATCCCTAAGGAAAGATCGGAGGTCCTCTAGCAGCCTATGAATGTTTCTGCAATCAATCCAAGGATCCTAGCCAATTCTTACTCTCATTCTAGTCTATATTTTCCATGAAATGCCTTCCCTGATGATTTTAAGAGAATTGAGTACCACCTTCCATATAATGGAGACCCCTGGGAGTGATATCTGCGGTTGAATTATCCAGTCCATCAGGTTTGCAGGGGTAATGTATTTTGAGCAGGCCACCCTAGTCCATGAACTATTCAATGAGAGTAGTTTCCATCCAAGTTTTGCCGCCAAGGCTGAGCAAAAATCTTCTAGCTTCTTTATGCCCCATCCACCCCATTTCTTGGGTAGAGATATGGCCTCCCATTTGACCCATGCGAAAATTCTTCCTGTTTGTTTCCCTTTCCAAAGAAATCTGTAGCATAAGGCATGTATTCTAGCTAATATACCCCTAGGGATCCAAGCCAGTGACATCCAGTATACCAGGGTGGCTTCCAGGACAGCTTTAATTAGCATGAGTTGTCCTGCCCTCGAAAGGTATTTGTGGTACCAAATGTTTAATCTCTTCTCCAATTTGGAAATTAGCTAGGTCCAATCTGCAATTTTGTACCCCAGAGGTTTCAGCTTGTAGCCAAGGTACTTAAGTCCCTCTTCTAGCCTAAGCAAGGTATATTGGAATCTTTGCAACGCATAGTGGATTTCATGGGGGGAGCATCCATTCTCTGTGAGGGTCGACTTATTGTAATTAACTGTCATACCTGTGGCTTTTTGGAAGCAAAAATGTTCCTCAAGTTGGTTAGGTCTCCAATGCTTCCATTGAGGAATATGAGCACATCGTCCACAAAAAAAGGTGTGTCAAGATGCAATCTGCTGTGATTTTTATTCCTTTTAGTCTACTTATTTTGTGTTCTTCTTTTATCTGCCTGCTAAGGGCTTCCAGGATCAGTAGGAACAGTAAGGGAGATAAGGGGCATCCTTATCTGAGAACTCTTTCAGAGTAAAAAAAGGGGGAGGCAGTCCCATTGATTAGCACACTGAAAGGAATGTTAATGATACAGCTCATGATCCATTTTATGAACTCAAAGGGGAAACCCAGGTGGGTTAAGAGCATTCTAATATATAGCCAATTTTCCCTATCAAAAGCTTTTGAGAGGTCTACCTTGAGGATCATACCTTTAAGTTTCTTGGAGTGTAGAGAATGAAGCACCTACTAGGCAGTTCTTACTGCTTCATGACTAGGCAGTTCTTACTGCTTCATGAATTTGTCGCTCTTGAAAGAAGGCAAATTGCTTTGGCTCATAAATCCATATTTAAAATTGAGTTACATTGATTCACAAGCACACAACACCTAAAATATTTCACGGCTGAATATGTTATACATCATTCTTCCCCTTAAACTAAGATATTTAAAGCATATTAAGGATGATTTTATTGTCTGCGGGGGCATGACCATCCAACTTTAAGTTAGTAAGGGTGATTTGTTGTTGGTGATAGCCACTATTCAAAGTTTAAGTTATTCACTTTTTAAAACTCCAACTAGTAGATAAATTGCAAACATATCTTTGAGATATTTTAAATAGTACGAATGTTGCAACGATAACCATATAATCTACCAAGTTATAATTACTAATTGAAGTCTATATATATATATATCAAATATATTAATATATATAAATATTAATATTATAGAAAATAAAAATAATATAAATTACAATTTTAACAAACTCATAAGATTAATATGATTATTGGAGCACCAAGTAAAATTCACTCTTTCTATGACATTAATGTGTTATATCGAACAACGAACGATTGATACTTACTAATCAGGAAAAATAGATCTCCTTAATTATTTCACTATGTGTGTCATTTTATACATATAGACTTTGTTACATCTCAACAAATTCATGCAAATTTTGTAGTGAGGTAAAGAGCTTGATTGGCTAAATCTCAATAAAATCATGTATATTTAGTATTGAAATAAAAGTTTGATATGTTACATCTCAACGAAATCCTGTAAATCAATCTAGTATTGAAGTAAAAGGTTGATGTTTAAAGATTATGCTATATTCAAAGATTAATTTATTTCTCATTGTCTTTCAAAGTTTTTACAAAAAGAAATGAAATTAATTTCCTTCATTCAAAAATTACCTCTCAATCATTTCATACCAATTACAAATGAAAAGATAGGATTCCTATAACATGTTACTATCTAATTCTTAATAATAAATTTGATCATTTCATACCAATTACAAATGAAAGATTAGGATTCCTATAACATATTATTATCTAATTCTTAATAATAAATTTGGGACAAAATATTTTTACGATTTTCCCAGTAATAAAGTCAAAAAAAATTTATGATAGGTCAACTTAATAATTGATGAGTGTTATTGGTTCATTTCAATGTATCCATGAATATAGATTTGTACGTTGTGGTTATTGATTTCCATATTGAACCTCACTTTCAAAGCAATGAATATATATTAATTGTACTTGTAAATCTTAAAGAATCTTTTTAGAGTACTTAGTGTTAAGTAGTTATGGAAATAGGTTGAATATATGTTCTTTCAATTGAATGTTTTTTTCCAATGGTTTTTTTTACATAATTGTTTTTTGGAGTATCATACTAGTCACTAGTTGTAAGTGGTTTTTGAAATAGTCTTTTAGGGAGATTATGTTTAGTGATATAGGAAATTCATTATACTTTTGTTCTATTGGAACTAAATTTTATGAATCTAATTTATATGGTAGCAATTAATTATGGTTATAATAAGGAAAGGACCATTTTAGCACAACATAGTTTCATATTTTTTAATAAATAAGATTTTTGACAAATAGCATATTGATCTTAAAATTTGACATCAAAATCTTATTAATATCTCATGTTATTTTTTGAGATGTTCCTGACTATATAGGATCTATTTCAAGGCATCATGGACCCACTTTTTATCTCAAGTTGGTTCTTGGGCCAGAGGGGCTCTCTCAACTATTGATAATAGATAAATTCTTATTGTTAATAAGAAGTGGCCTATTTTTAAAGCTCATAACGTCATATTTAAAATAAAAAGGGATGATAAATAGGGTTGAGAATAAATGGCAGTAAGCATAGATAAAACATTGTAAACATCTTAGATCAAAAGCTTATCCATTAGACATAGAGTCTCAAAGTGCAGAGCACAATAACTAAATGTGAAAGGTGGAATAAGCTTAAAGAAAATAGTAAACCTCAGGAGTGGTAGTAAGGAAGTCATCAGAAACCTAAGATGAAGAAAAGTGAATCGTTGGGTATTAAAAATAATAATGTCGATAAACATTTGTTTGATGATTTTAATGTTCATCTTAAATGCATATATACAAAGGCATGGAAATGAGCGGAAAAAAAATAAAATAAAAATTAATAATAATAATAATCTAAATTATTTAACCATGTTTTGTTTATTGTATATACATTTCATTCAAACCATAAATATAAAGATATATGAAAATCAAATTGTCCCTGTAAACCTTGAATATATGAGAAATTTGGCCTCAAAAGATGTGAGAAATACATTCATAATAGAAAAGAATAGAGATGAAAAGTGAGAAGCTTAAAAGTAAAAATGAGAAAGGAACAAAGCTCTACTATCCTTGAGACATGAAGCCAATAAACAATTCACCTGGATCTAAGAAGTTTATAAATAGTCTCAAGAATTGAATTACAGAGAAAACTCCCCTCTCTCACTACTTCCAAAATTATCTCTCCCTTGTTTTTTAATAAAAGTTATTATAAAGTAAGCCCTTAATTTTAAAGAATCATTTTAAATAATAATAGTTTTTTTTTTGTTTTTTAACTTGGATCTAAGTAATAGTGGGATTGGATAATAAAACAAGGACTTGTTAAGAAAGGATAACCTCTATCCAAGATATAGTCTTTGATAAATAGGACAAATTGGTTTAGGGAACAAGGGCGAGGTTAATGAATAAGACAAACTTGTGTGAAGTCAAGAATTTTGGAGTCGTTTAATGTTACAACATTTGTTCCAACTAGAGATAATGTCTCTTTATGAGGCACAAAGAACATGTAGACCACATTCCTTCATCTTTTCTCTATAAATATATTCTTGTACGTGTCATATATGATCCATTGAAATCCTTTCCATGTTTCTCTTTGTTGGCTTATTCAACATTGAAACAATTGTTTGTGCAAATTGAAAATAAAAATTGTTTTACAAATTCAAAACCAAATGCTCATTTGGAAAGATTATTTATGCACAACTGGTCAACTCCTATACTAATCTAGTCAACCCTTTTTGTTAAATAAAAGTAAATTTCCAATGTGATCGTGAAAATATTTGATTGGTTGAGTGAACCTTACTTTCATCCTTTTACAAGAATAGATATCAAAACACTAAACTATATAATAAAAAAAATTAAAAATAAAATATTAAAAAATGTTAAAAAAATAAAAAAATCTTGAAGCTAATAATAAAATTTTTGAAACTATACTCTTATAAAATTTGAATATTTTGATATCTTGAGCAATATTTTCCCTATCCATATTTCCACTAGATCTTGAAATATATGAAAAAACTCTTTCGATTAGGAGCAAATACCTAAACTTTATCAACATGATTAACCTACCACTTCTCGGATAATACCAAGTTGTTTCTCTTTTTTCAATTCTAATGAAGAAAATGAAAAAAGCAAGAAATTACCTTCAATTGATTTGGAAACTTTGATTGGGTTTTTCTCATAAACTTCTTCTTTGTTGCCTTCCTTAAATTTGGTCTCAAGTTCTTTTTAAACAACTTGATTTTGAAACAATATTATACCTCTCTTGATTTTCTTGATTCAATCCTCTTTTGAAAAAGTAATACATAGTGGTAGAAATATTAGTTTTAAAACTTGTATTGTCACATACCACCTTTGGTGCACTTCTTGAAATTATGGTCGCAAGTTTTTTTATAAAGGAATTGTCTTTTTCATTATCACCTCTCTCATAACATTCCCTTTCGCATTCTAGCTCACAATAATCCTTGTAAATAAGGTCAGTTGAATACATGGTTTTTCAATAAGAATTAAACATTGCATGAAAGACCTTCAATTAAGAGACATTGGCAAAATGCAAACTTTTATACCATTTTCTCACATCTCCGTCTAGAGATATCATGAACATTCTTATGAGAACATCTTTGTCAAATTTCAAGTTGATGCATAAGACTGTGAAAATCTTGCAAATGTTAAGCACAACTTTCTTCATCATTTCCTCTAAATTTTGGAAGGATGTATCCATATCTATCATTATTAGGAACTCAATGTGGAAAACTAGGTACATTTAAAAATTCAAGAGGAGCATATTTTGTAGCTATCAATGAAGCAAATGAATATGCCATTAGATAAGAAAGGGATCACCAAAATGTGGAGTCATCATGTTAAACTGTACAAACTGTGTTTAATCTTTATTTATTTTCAAAAAATAGGTTTGATCTTTGTAATTTTGTAGGGAATTTGTTTTTCAATTTTGTTCCCTAGTAAAAAAATGTTGTTCCTTGAGATGTTCTTAAATGTTTAGGAACCATGTCAAGGCATCATGTACCCATTTTTTTCCTCAAACTAGCTTTCGAGCTAGATGAGGCTCCCTCAACTATTGATAACAACTCATTTCTTACTATTGGTAAGAGGAACCTATTCTTTAAACTCATAAAGCTGAATTTAAAATAGAAAGGGTAAATAGGGTTGAGAATAAATAGCAGTAGACTGAGATAAACACTACATACCTCTTAGATCAAAAGCCTATCCATTTGGCATGGAGTCTCAAAGTGCGGAGCACAATAACTAAAAATGAAAAGATGGAATAAGCTAAAGAATACAATAAACCTCAAGTGTGGAAATGAGTAAGGTAGTCACAACAAACTTAAAATGAAAAAAAAAAAAAAATGAACTATTAGGCATCAAAAAGAATCCAATTGATAACACATCTTTCATGGCTTTAACAATCAACGTAAATGCATATATTCAATGAAATCGAAATTATTTACCCATACTTTTTTTATTTTACAAACCTTTAATACAAACCAAAAATTATAAAGAAATATGAAACTCAAATTTTCTTTATAAATACTTGAAATTATGAAGACTTTCGCTAGATAGTTGTAATAATCACATTCATAATAGAAAAGAAAATAGACGAAAAATGAAAAGTTAAAGCTGAAAATGACATGCCAATAAGTCTTTATTATCGTGAGATATGAATCCAATAAATAATTCACTTGGACTAAGAAGTTTACAAATAGCACCAAGGGTTGAATTGCAAAGAAAGCTCCGCTTTCTTGCTACTACCAAAATCATTTCTCTATCTTATTTTTATATAATTTATTATAGAATGATCTCTTCATTTTGAAAACTTATTTTAAATAAAATATTTTTTGTTTTGTTTTTTTAACTTGGCTCCATATAATGATTAGATTAGATAATAAGAAAGTCTAGGATTTAACCAAATTTTTTTTTATAAATAGGGGAAATTGGTTTAGGAGATGAAGACTAGATGAATTAATAAGTGAAATTTAAGTGAAGTCTAGTAATTTTGATTAGGTTGTTACATCCGCTTTGATCCTTATGATTGCTTCTAATGAA
>APFE031402805.1:0-38715 GCA_000404065.3 Pinus taeda | reverse complement strand
GATTAAGGTTGCTGATCCATTATTGCTTTTTGATCCTGCGGGTGCCTCATATCCTTGCTGCCTTTGGTGATGATGATGTTAACCTTTGACTGAGATTTTCCCTTGAAAACAGAGTGCTGCTGGTTGTAGAGACAGAGTGATGCTGGCTGCGGAAATTGTTTCTGGCTGCGGAAACTGGTGCGAGCTGCGGAAACTAAGACATCTCCCTTTTAACTGCACAAAGTTAGTTAGGAAAAGACTAACTGAATGGAAATAGTCCTGAAAGGGACTTTTATTGATGGTATGAGATGGAGTGAATGGAGTGAAGTGAAAAAAATGAAATGGAATGAAGTGAAATGGAGATGAAAATTGATGAACGTGAAGTGAAATGGAATGAAGATGAAGTGAGGATGGAAAGAGATAGATTTTTTTTGGAAAATATAGAGTGTCATGTGTCCCTGATTTTCACTCTATATTTTCTGTATAAGATCGCCAATCTGAGATTGGTTTTCAGGCTTATACACATTTTTTTTTTTTTTTTCAATTCAGAAAGAAACAAGATTAGGTTGATGGAGGAGAAGAATTCTTCTCCCCTAGCCTCATTACAAATTTTTCTTGAAATATTTTGACAAAGTCCTCTTTTGAGAGTGGCTTATGATAAATTTTCAATCTGTGGCCATTCACAATGAGAGGAGTTTGAAACTCATCAATAGTCTTGATTCGAACTGCTCCATTGTTAAAGACTTCATCAATCTCATATGGCCCAAGCCATGAGTTTGAAATTTCCCTTTGAAGTCTTTAAACTTTGAATCAAATAGTAACGCCCAATCTCCCTTTTGAAACTTCTTCTCTTTGATATATCGGTCATGCCATTTGGTCCTTTGGTGTTGAACTAGATCAGTCCTCAGAATTGCATCTTGTCTTATTTCATCTAGTTCATTTAACTGGTCCATTCTGTGCTTTTGGGCTTCTGATAAGTCATCCCTAGCTGAACTGCCATCTTGAAGGTTTTATCTGAAAGTCAATGGGGAGCAGGACTTCTTTCCCATAAACAAGTTCATAGGGAGAATGTCTTGTTGTGTTCCTCCATGTAGTTCTATAGGCCCATAAGGCTTTAGGAAGCCTCTCTGCCGAATCTCTTCTCTGGAGATGAACAGTCTTGGTGATGATGCTTTCAAGAACTTTTTTGTAGATTCCACTTGGCCATTTGCTTGCGGATGGTATGGAGTAGATTTCTGTGCTTTATTTTGTATTCCTCCATCAGCTTCTCCATCAATTTAGATGTAAATTGACTTCCCTGATCTGTTACAATTTCTCTTGGGACACCAAAACGAGTAAATATATCCTCGAAAAGAAATTGAACAACTGAATTTTCAGTGGCAGAAGGCAATGCCTTGGCTTCTACCCACTTAGTAACATAATCAATACAAACCAATATATATTTTTTCTGTTTGGATGGAGGATTAATAGGTCCAACGAAATCTAGAGCCCATCCATTTCTCAAAAGGTTCGATGCATACCTGAGGCTTTAGAGGCATTTCATTTGAAGGAGTTGGTTTCCCAACTCTTTGGCAGCTGTCACACCTTCTAACATACTGCTTTGCATCTTTAAAGAGAGAAGGTCAATAATATCCTAGAGAAAGGATTTTATAGGCTGTCCTCTTGTCAGCAAAGTGCCCGCCGCATGGTTCATCATGACATGCCTTAAGGATGTCAGGCATTTCATTTTCCCGAACACACCTTCTGATTATACAATCTGGCCCTATTTTGAACAATTCATTAGAAATCCAAGAATAATGTGCACTCTCCTGAATGATTTTTCTTTTTTCATTAGGAAATAGATGTAGAGGAGGCAGTTTCCTTGTAACCAAATAGTTAACAATATCTGCATACCAAGGAGTCTTAGTAGTTACTGCAAACAAATATTCATCTGGAAACTTATCTTCTACATGAAAATATTCTTTATTACTTTGGATCCTAGACAAGAAATCAGCTACTGTATTTTGTTTTCCTGGTCTATCCAACACAGTAATGTTGAATTCTTGTAAAAATAAGAGCCATCTTGTAACTCTGCCATTAGTAACAGGTTTGTTCATTAGATATCTAATTGCAGAATGGTCAGTATGGACAAAAGTTTCATAGCCTGTTATATAATGTCTAAACTTATTGATTGCATGAACAACAACTAAAAACTCTTTTTCAGTCACAGTATAGTTTAACTCAGTGGGAGTCAAATTTTACTGGTATAGTAAATGGCATAAGGAACTAAATCCTTTTTGACCCAACACAGCTCCTAGAGTTGTATGTGAAGCATCTGTAGAAATATGGAAAGGAAGTTTCCAGTTTGGCCCTCTCAAAATGGGTGCTTCAGATATTCTGGTTTTTAAAGTTTCAAATGCTGATTGACAATCAGGATCCCATTTGAATTCACAGTCTTTTGTAAGCAATTTGAAGAGTGGAGATGTTGCTTTGGTGAAGTTTTCTATAAATACTCTATAATACCCAGTAAATCCCAGAAAACTTCTAACATATTTTTGACAAATTGGAATAGGCAACTTGGAGATGACTTCAACTTTTGATTTATCAACTTTAATTCCATCTCCTGAAATATGATGTCCTAAAACAATTCTTTCAGTAAACATCATAAAGCATTTTTCATGACTCAAGGAAAGATTTGTTTCTTTACATATAATAAGGACCTTTTCCAAATTTTTGAATGTCTCTTCAAATGAATCACCACAAACTGTAAAATCATCCATGTAGACCTCTACACAATCATGGATTAGATCATAAAAAATTCCTAGTACTGCCCTTTGAAATGTTGCGGGTGCATTACATAATCCAAAAGGAAGCACTCGGTAAGCAAAAGTTCTCCATGGACAGGTGAATGTGGTATTATCTTGATCTTCAGGTGCTACCTGAATCTGATTATAGCCACTAAAACCATCCAGAAATGAAAAGTACTTTTTGTCTGCTAGAGTATCTAATACATGATCGATAAAGGGTAAAGGAAAGTGATCCTTTAAAGTCGCTTTATTCAATTCCCTATAATCAATGCATACCCTCCACTTACCATTCTTTTTAGGTACTATAACAAAAGGAGAAACCCATCGGCTATGAAGTTTACATTGAGTAGTTTTTGGAGCTCTTATTTCACTATTTCTCTAAGGTTTGGATTCATCCTTCTCTGAGGTTGTCTAATTGGTCTACTGTTTTCCTCAATGTAGATGTGATGAATACAGGTCTTAGGATCAATACCTTTCATGTCAGTATACTCCCATGCAAATGCAGTAGAATGTTTTTGCAAGATTTTGGTTAGCTTCTCCTATTGTGATCTTTCCAACTTTTTGTTGATACTCAATGTTTTACCTAGAAAAATTTCAGTGGTGGAACTACCAAACTCTTCCATAGAGTAAAGAGACATTTGTCTAGATGATAGATACTCAATGTCAGAATTTAACTGAAATTGTTTGTGGTCATATTCTAAAGGGATTTCAAAGTTTTCTAATGTGTTTAGAATTTCGCTATCTTCACTAATTTTAGAAATGGTACAGACAGGTTGTATAGTGTCCTCATCATCGACCCATTCATTATCTCCTATCTCTGTAATTGTTTTTGCTGGAGGATACAGATTGAATTTCTTTGTCGAATTACCATTAGAAATATACATATCCCCTGATCTACAACTGATGGAAGCATCAGTTGTGGCTATCCAAGGTCTTCCTAAAATGACTGGATGCCCTCCTAGATTACTCTTGGGAGTTAAAATCATGAAATCCACTGGATACTCCCAAGAATCTAAGGAGACCAAAATGTCTTCTAATACACCATCCAGTTTAATAATTGATCGATCTGCAAGTTGTAGTAGAGTAGGTGTAAATTGAAGATTAGGAAGTTTTAGATGTTCCATAGTTTGTCTACTCATGATGTTGATAACATCCCCTAAATCAATCAAAGCATTTGGAATTTCTAACCCATTGATATGTGTTTTTACAATTGGACTACCGGGATCTACACACTTCTACATGGTAACTTTTCGCATCATGATATTTGCAATTTTTCCCACCAAGTGGATTTTTCTTGTATCTCTTGGTTTCCTTCCTAGTATTTTGAGACTCAACTCCTTTATTGTTTTAGCTAGAATAGGAATTTCTCTAATGGCTTGTAACAAGGGAATCTTGATACATACATTCTTTAATTCATCTAGAAAATCATAGTTAGGCTACAAGATTTGTTTTTCCACTCCTTTATCAATTTGTAATCTTTCAGGAAAAGGAGGTGTGGATAAAGATGCAGGTTTCTTGGCGATAGGAGTTGTGGGGGTTGATTATTTTTCTTTTTCTTCTTGAGTGCTTGGGTTTTGAAGAGATGCTTCAGAACCTTTATTAGATTTAAGAGATTCTTCCTCAGAAATGCTTTGCTTTTGAGTATCTATAGAAGGCTTGTCTAAGATTCTACTAGATTTGAGTTGTACATCATTGAGAGGACAGGTAGGAAATTGTTGTCCTTCTACCATGTAAGCATTTTGAGGATTTTTATTATTTGGATTTGGCAATGGATGGGAAGGTAATTGATTTGTATCTTGTTAGAATGGAAGCAAGAGTTGGGAATTTGGATTCTGTTGAGAAGGTTGTTGTTGTGGAAATGGTAATGAAAGTTTTGGATTTTGATTTGGAGGTTGTGGAACTTGTTGGTTTTGAAAAGATGGAGGATATTGGTAAAATTGAGAAAATTTCCCATAAGGATTTTCCATATCTTGTACCCATGATTGAAATGGATTTTTAGGTTGGGACCAAGGTTGTTGCCAAGGATTCCAACTTGGTGGGGGTTAAAAGTTCATGGGGTTATTAAACCCTTGATTTTGTTGCCCTTGCCAAGGTCTCCTTGAAACAAAACAGAGAGACTTAATTGAATTTGGGTCTTTTTGAAAGACAACTTTGAGCCTAGGAATTGAAGGAGAATCCTTGGTCTCATGGCTTTCTGAGCAAATCGCGCATGTTTCTACAAATTTTGCATGCAAGGGGCATTCCCTTAGAGCATGTTTCTTCTTACATTTTGGACAAAAGATGACCAAGGCTTCAGCTTCTGCTTTCTGCTTGTTCTGTATCTTAAGGGTTTCTAGTTGATCAGTAAGACTCCCTAAAATATCTGTTTTGAACTCATGAAGCATGTTGCCAATCTCAGACCTACTCATTGATCCAGTTGTAGATTTATTTGCTCTAATGAGAGAAGGATCTCTAGGCCCTTTTCCAGTTTTAGATTTTCCTCTTGAGAGATGGACACATAGCTCTGCTATATCATGAAGTGGAAGTTGAGATATATCTCCTTTTCCCATCATATTCAAAATATCTATCCATTCATCTCTAATGGCTTTTAATAGAATGGATTTCAAGGTTTCTTCATCTCAGTTACTCATTTTTGCTCTTTTGAGGTTATATTGAAATCTTTCAAGTAGATCCTTCAAGTTTTCATCTTCTTTTTGTACCATTTTGAATACCTCATCCTTATGATTAGTGGGCATACAATAGTCCAGGTATCTATCCAAAAATGTTTGTTTCATGTCATTCCAAGTCCTAATTGATTGAGTGACTAATCCCATGAACCATTTTAGAGCAGCTCCATTCAATGTTGTGGGAAACAAATTGAGTTTTTGAGCATCTTCCATGTAATCATAAGTTCGGCACACGACTTCAAACTCAAATAAAAATGTTTCAGGGTCCTCACTTCTCAACCCATAAATGTTTGGGAGGATAGATGGTGAGATGTTTTTCATTGTTGTTCAAGATTCCTCATCAACTATAGGAAATCCAAATGAGTTGTCTCCATCCCAGTTTTCCCCGTTGTTACCTCTACCTCCTCCATTGTTTCCTCCTCCTCTACCTCTACCTCTACCTACTCCAAATCCATTTACTACTTCCTCTGTCATGATAGCTTCTTCAGAGATTTCAGAGTCCTCTGGTTCTTCTATCAATTGTAAATGAGGAGGAATTTCTCCCTCTTCTTCTTCAGGTGATTCTACTTCTTCAATTATAATGTGTTTTCTTGTAGAAGTAAATAAAGGGTCTTTTCCTAACTCGAATTCACTGGATAGTGTGGGAGAGTCTCCTAATTCAACTACTGCCTCTTGAACTCCAGGGATCCTAAGGCTAGGAGTATGAGTTGGAGATGTCGGAGGTGTATCTTGCCTATACCTTGGAGTGGATGGAGTTGTAAAAATTGAACTCTTGGCCCTAGCTATAAACCTTCCCCTAGAATCTCTTGCTCTATGCATGTCATTTTTATTTCTTCAAGTCAGGTTAATAATTCTCTTTCTGATCTTCCAGATCACTCTAGTGCAAGAAGAGAGCATACTCAAGAAATTACTGAATCTATAACTCTCTTTTCTGATCATCCAGGTCACACTAGGTGCAAGAGGAGAGCATACTTTGAGAAATCATTAGTTTTTACCTTCCTTGAAATTTTCTTGTTTTTGTTTTTTTTTTTAAGAATTTGGCTACCTAGTTTCACTTCCCTCGCAATGGCGCCAAAATGTTTGGTCAATTTAGTGTGTTTTAAATTGCTTTATAAATTGCCAATCCAGGAGTCGTAAACCGTTGAAGTGAAGTGCACTATCTATGCAAGATAACCATTTTCTTATTTCTTTGTCGTTTTTAGTTTTTGGTTTGTTTTTGGATTTATCTTCTTGTTGATTCCCTAGTGTGAGATGGTGTGTGAAATCGTAATTCTAGTAATCAAGTATGGACAAATGTATTGAACGAATAATTTCCAAACTTCAAAGTGTTCCAAAGGTGTTCAATCTTTATAATGATGAAGTCAAGATGTTCCTAGATTCTAATTAACAAAATAGTGAACTATGACTATGGAACCCAGTATCCTTGTTGTTGTATAAAGAAAAGAAAATACTGAACTCAAAGCAATTTAAAGACTGTAAGAAAAGTAAACTAATCATATCACATCAATTCATTTTTGTCCCCTCACCATTTGAGTCGCTCTGGCTATAGGAAGTAGTCATGCACAAATTGAATGATCTAATATCTAAGTTGCATGAAATAAAACTAAGATTAAGCTACACATTCACTCTACAATCCTTCATCATTTGGTAACTAAAGAATGATATGAATAGTCTAATCACTAATCTTGTAGAAAAGTAAATGAACAAAGTAAAACTAAGAAATAAGCAGTGTTGAAATTAAAACCAATAAAACAAATCAGCAGTAGGACAAGATAATCCCATCATGTCATTAGTCATCAAAAATTATATGCACTGCCTGGGCTTCCTATTAGAACCTGAAATGCAAACACTGATCAGTTGACAATCAATTAAAAGCATAAAAGAACTTATGAACAACAAACAACATGAATACCATGAGCAAGTTAATATATACAACAAATATCTATGGTATCAAGAGCGTAAAATAAAGAAAAACATAAAGCTATACATCAACTACAGGACCTTGGTGTACAGGGGCCCTCTGCACCCTCGGTCAATTAGAACCTATCACGAATTTGAACGCAAAATCAGTGTCTTCTCATATATTGCAATGCAGTTATGAAATAGAGACTAAGTCTCGGCTCAAAGGCTCATACAACAGTCAAGTTTACACACACCAACTACTAGCCTATACACATATGAAGATGTGTTATTTATAGTAGAAATTACATAACTAACTAAGGGGTTTCATCAACATCGGAAGGGCTGGCTTCAATATTAGGCAGAGAATGAGGTGGACTATGGCCAGCTTGAAGTTTCTCAGGTGTTTCCCCACCCAAGTCAATGAAGTGGGGTCCTTTTACTTGTGTTCTCCTCCACTTTCCTTTGAGTCTGCTACTCCTTCTTAAGTACTGTGGTCTAGTACTTTCTTCTTCCATAATTTGTTTCCCTTTTTCTTCCTTCTTAGCTGTGGCAACTTCTTTTTGGAGGTGCACTAGTCTGTCAGATAACACTTGATAGTCTTCTTCTATAGATGGTTCTGGTGATTGGTAAACATCTTGTAAGTTCCTCTTTCCCTTCAACTTTCTCTGTTTTTTTTCCTTAATTCTTTCCTCCTTTTCTTTTTGAACAATTTCTTTAGTTTTATCAATAGGAGAGTATTGGATTATAGCACTTTTTCCTTTTCTCCTACTCTTTCTCGGTGCCTTTGGTGTACTGCTTCCCAGTGCTTCAGATTGCTCTTGAAAATAGTTTCTCACTAGAAACCGCTCCCAAGTATCTTTGCTTCTTTTAAACTGGTCTTCAACTAGAATCCTCACGATTCCATGATGATATAAATGAGGCTCTATATCTCCTATGTTCTTTTCGACTGTAGTACTCATCTTTTTCAAACTCAACAGTAAGAAATAGGGAAGATTAAGAGCTTGTTTCTCTAGAAAGTTCATCAATAGCCTAGTGTGATACATGTACATCGTCCCTAATCAGCCTTCACAGGTGATAAATTTTTAAATGATTAATAGTAGGCCTGCCCATTCTTATTTTAGTGCATTAACAGGAATCCCTCCTGTAAATAGAGTAATGTCCATACCTAGGTTATGCAATATAACTCTCCATGCTTTCTTGTCTAGGATTTTGTTTTTAAACCAACGCTCGCCTTCCCGGGGGAAATCTGTAGCTGCTGCAATTGAGGCTTCAGAGACCGCGAATTTCAGGTCTCCAATCTCTACCACATAGTCATTGAAATATCTTGCAAAGGCTTTCGTGACTTCCTTATTATGGCGTTTGAATTTCTAGATGAAACGAAGCCATTTGGCTTTCTTTAGCAATTCCTTTGCCTAAGGGTACCCTTCTAAAAATTTAAGCCCTTCCGGCTCTGCCCTCAGTAGCCGTCTCATCTTCCTTTGTTAAAAATTCTTCTCTGGAATTCAACTGCGTATTGTATGAGTGTTTTATTATACGTAAGACGGTTCTATTTGCAAGGTTTGTGGAAGAGCGATGGCCGAAATGGAAAATGGATACGGGAATTGGGATGTTCAGAAGTCGTGAGTAGAAACAGAGGATGAGCAGCCGAGATAAAATGGAGACATATGCTAGTGAAGTGCAGCATTAACACAAGTGAAATGGCGTCGGAATTTTGAATTGAACGTCGTGAGAGACGTTACACGTTTGACAAAATTACTTCCCAAAGTACGGTGGGGAGGAGCCGTATTCTTATAGGTCACGTCTCATGAATACAAGTGGAGTGTGGGAGTGTAGTTCATCTATGAGTTGAACCCGAAAAATAATCATCAGACCATTTAAGGGGTAAATGTATGATTTATGGAGTAAGGTCATGGAATGGTAGTGGAGTTATCGTAATAATCATTGCACATAGTGAGATTTAATGGTTCAATAAGTATGCAAATTTGTGCCTTTAATTGCTATTTGAAATAAATTTTTGCCCATACCTTTAGAATCCTTGTCTTTGTTGTCCAGTAGCCCTGACTCAATTGCTCCATGTTGATGTTTGTAGATGCTCCATATCCATGTCTTCATGCTTGGTCATACCTGCATTTTTGTTTTATTGGACTAACACCTTGACTGTAAATTTGAAAAACAAAGTGGTGGCTGTGGAAACTGCTTCTAGCTACGGAAACTGATTCCTTCTACAGAAACTTGGCACAAGAACCACTTAGCTAAATAGAGATAGTTAGACAATAAATATCTGAATGGAAATGATCATGGAAAAAAAATTATTGATGAAATGAAATGGATGAGATAGAGTGAAATGAAGTGAGTGGAGTGAAAATGGAAATGAAATGTAGTGAGATGAAGTGATTCGAGTGAAAAATGGAAATGAAATGAAGTGAGATGAAGTGAGTGGAGTGAAAATGGAAATGAGAAAGAAATATTTTTTTTTTTTTTTTGGAAAATATAGAGTGTTAGGTGTCCCTGATTTTCACTCTACATTTTCTGTATAAGATTGCTAATCAGAGATTGGTTTTCAGTTTTATACAATTTTATTTTTTTTCTCTCTTCTCTCTTTTTTTTTTTAATAGAAAGGAACAAAGGCTAGGTTGGTGGGGAAGAAGGATTCTTCTTCACCAACCTTATTGCAGAATTTTCTTGAAACATTCTGACAAGTTATTCTTTTGATACTGGCTTATGATAAATCTTTAATCTATGGCCATTCACCATAAGACGAGTTTGAAATTCATCAATGGTCTTGATTCTTACCGCTCGATTTCTAAAGACTTTGTCGATCTCATACGGCCCAAGCGAATGAGTCTGAAATTTTCCTTTGAAGTCCTTAAACTTGGAATCAAATAGTAATGCCCAATCTCCCTTTTGAAACTTTTTCTCTTTGATATATCTTTCATGCCACTTAGCTCTTTGATGTTGAACTAGATGATTTCTTAGAATTGCTTCTTGTCTAATCTCATCTAGTTCATTCAACTGTTCCATTCTATGTTTTTGAGCTTCTGATAAGTCCATCCCCAACTGAACTGCCATCTTGAAAGTTTTAACTTGAAATTTAATGGGGAGCAGGACTTCTTTCCCATAAACAAGTTCATAAGGAGAATGTCCTATTATATTCCTCCATGTAGTTCTATAGGCCCATAAACCTTCAGGAAGCCTTTCAGCCCAATCTCTTCTATGTAGATGAACAGTCTTGGTGATGATACTTTCAATGATTTGTTTGTAGACTCCACTTGACCATTTGCTTACGGATGGTAAGGAGTAGATTTCTTGTGCTTGATCTTGTATCTTCCATCAGCTTCTCCATCATGTTGGATGTAAATTGTCTTCCCTGATCTGTCACAATTTCTCTTTGGACACCAAAGCGAGTAAAACTATCCTCAATAAGAAAGTTAACAACTGAATTTTCAGTAACAGAATGTAATCTTTTGGCTTCTACCCATTTAGTGACATAATCAATGCATATGAATATATAATTTTTTTGCTTAGATGGTGGATTAATGGGTCCAATGAAATCTAAAGCCCATTTCTCAAAGGGTTCAATGAGTACTTGAGGTTGTAATGGCATTTCAATTGAAAGAGCCGGTTTCCCTACTCTTTGGCAGCTGTCACAGCTTTTGACATATTCTTTTGTATCCTGAAAAGGGAAGGCCAATAATATCCTAAAGAAAGGATTTTATAGGCTGTTCTTTTGGCAGCAAAGTGTCCACCACATGGCTCATCATGACATGCGTTGAGGATGTCAGGCATTTCATCTTCCCGAACACATCTTCTGATCACACAATCTCGCCCTGTTTTAAACAATTCATTAGAAATCCATGAATATTTTCAACTCTCCTTAATAATTTTTCTTTTTCCACCAGGAAATAGATGTGGAGGTAGTTTCCCTATAACCAAATAGTTAGCAGTATCTGCATACCAAGGAGTCTTAGTAGTTACTGCAAACAAATATTCATCTGGAAAATTATCCTCTACACGAGAATCTTCTTTAGTATTTTGGATCCTAGACAAGAAATCAACTACTGTATTTTGTTTTCCTGGTCTATCCAACACAGTAATGTTGAATTCTTGTAAAAGTAAGAGCCATCTTGTAACTCTGCCATTAGTAACAGGTTTGTTCATTAGATATCTAATTTCAGAATGATCAATATGGACAAAAGTTTCATAGCTTTTTATATAATGTCTAAACTTATTGATTGCATGAACAATAGCTAAAAATTCCTTTTCAGTCATAGTATAGTTCAACTCATTGGGAGTCAAATTTTTACTGGTATAGTAAATGACATAAGGAACTAAACCCTTTTGACCCAACATAGCTCCTAGAGTTGTATCTGAAGCATCTGTAGAAATATGGAAGGGGAGTTTCCAGTCTGGCCCTCTCAAAATGGGTGCTTCAGATATTCTTGTTTTCAAAGTTTCAAATGTTGATTGACAATCAAGATCCCATTTGAATTCACAGTCTTTTGTAAGCAATTTGAAGAGTGGAGATGCTGTTTTGGTGAAGTTTTCTATAAATATTCTATAATACCTAGTAAACCCCAGAAAACTTCTAACATCTTTTTGACAAGTTGGAATAGGCAACTTGGAGATGACTTCAACTTTTGATTTATCAACTTTAATTCCATCTCCTGAAATATGATGTACTAAAACAATTCCTTAAATAAACATCATAAAGCATTTTTCATGACTCAAGGAAAGATTTGTTTCTTTACATATGATAAGGACCTTTTCCAAATTCTTTAATGCCTCTTCAAATGGATCACCATAAACTGTAAAATCATCCATGTAGACCTCTACATAATCATGGATTAGATCAGAAAATATTCCTAGTACCGCCCTTTGAAATGTTGCGGGTGCATTACATAATCCAAAAGGAAGCACTCGGTAAGCAAAAGTTCCCCATTGGACAGGTGAATGTGATCTTATCTTCATCTTCAGGTGCTACCTGGATCTGATTATAGCCACTAAAACCATCCAAAAATGAAAAGTACTTTTTGCCTGCTAGAGTATCTAATACGTGATCGATAAAGGGTAAAGGAAAGTGATCCTTTAAAGTCTCTTTGTTCAATTCCATATAATAAATGCGTACCCTGCATTTACCATTCTTTTTAGGTACTATAACCAAAGGAGAAACCCATCGGCTATCTGAAAATGGGTAAATGAAGTTTACATTGAGTAGTTTTTGGAGCTCTTCTTTCACTATTTCTCTAAGATTTGGATTCGTCCTTCTCTAAGGTTTTCTGATTGGTCTACTGTTTTCCTCAATGTAGATGTGATGAATATAGGTCTTAGGATCAATACCTTTCATGTCAGTATACTCCCATGCAAATGCAGTAGAATGTTTTTGCAAGATTTTGGCTAGCTTCTCCTGTTGTGATCTTTCCAAGTTTTTGTTGATATTCAATGTTTTACCTGGAAAAATTTCAGTGGTGGAACTACCAAACTCTTTGATAGAGTAAAGAGACATTTGTCTAAATGATAGATATTCAATGTCATAATTTAACTGAAATTGTGTGTGGTCATATTCTGAAGGATTTCAAAGTTTTCTAATGTGTTCAGAATTTGACTATCTTCACTGATTTCAAAAATGGTACAGACAAGTTGTATAGTGTCCTCATCATCGACCCATTCATTGTCTCCTATCTCTGTAATTGTTTTTGCTGGAGGATACAAATTGAGTTTCTTTGTCGAATTACCATAAGAAATATACATATCCCCTGATCTACAACTGATAAAAGCATCAGCTGTGGCTAGCCAAGGTCTTCCTAAAATGAGTGGATGCCCTCCTAGATTACTCTTGGGAGTTAAAATCATGAAATCCACTGGATACTCCAAAGAATCTAAGGAGACCAAAATGTCTTCTAATACACCATCTTGTTTAATAATTGATCGATCTACAAGTTGCAATAGAGTAGGTGTAAAAAGAAGATTAGGAAGTTTTAGCTGTTCCATAGTTTGTCTACTCATGATGTTGATAGCAGCCCCTAAATCAATCAAAGTGTTAGGAATCTCTACCCCATTGATATGTGTTTTTTCAATTTGACTACTGGGATCTACATACTTCTACATGGTAACTTTTCCCATCATGATATCTCCAATTTTTCCCACCAGGTGGATTTTTCTTGTATCTCTTGGTTTCCTTCTTGGTCTTTTGAGAGTCAACTCCTTTATTGTTTTAGCTAGAATAGGAATTTCTCTAATGGCTTGTAACAAGGGAATATTGATACAAACATTCTTTAATTCATCTAGAAAATCATAGTTAGGCAACAAGATTTGTTTTTCCACTCCTTTATCAATTTGTAATCATTCAGGAAAAGGAGGTGTGGATGAAGATGCAAGTTGCTTGACTATAGGAGTTGTGGGGGTTGATTATTTTTCTTTTTCTTCTTGAGTGCTTGGGTTTTGAAGAGATGCTTCAGAACCTTTATTGGCTTTAAGAGATTCTTCCTCAGAAATGCTTTGATTTTGAGTATCTATAGAAGGCTTGTCTAAGACTCTACTAGATCTGAGTTGTACATAATTGAGAGGAACGATCATATAGGGAGGAAATTGTTGTCCTTCTACCATGTAAGCATTTTGAGGATTTTTATTATTTGGATTTGGCAATGGCTGGGAAGGTAATTGATTTGTCTTTTGTTGGAATGGAAGCAAGAGTTGGGAATTTGGATTCTATTGAGAAGGTTGTTGTTGTGGAAATGGTAATGAAAGTTGTGGGTTCTGATTTGGAGGTTGTGGAACTTGTTGGTTTTGAAAAGATGGAGAATATTGGTAAAATTGAGCAAATCTCCCATAAGGATTTTGCATACCTTGTACCCATGATTCAAATGGATTTTGAGGTTGGGACCAAGGTTGTTGCCAAGGATTACAAGTTGGTGTGGGTTGAAAGTTCATGGGCTTATTAAACCCTTGATTTTTTTGCCCTTGCCAAGGTCTCCTTGAAATAAAACAGAGAGACTCAATTGAATTTGGGTCTTTTTGAAACACAACTTTGAGCCCAGGAATTGAAGGACAGTCCTTGGTCTCATGGATTTCTGAGCAAATCGCGCATTTTTCTACAACTTTTGCATCCAAGGGGCATTCCCTTAGAGCGTGTTTCTTCCTACATTTTGGACAAAAGATGGCCAAGGCTTTAGCTTCTGCTTTCTGCTTTTTTTGTATCTTAAGGGTGTCTAGTTTCTCACCAAGACTCCCTAAAATATATGTTTTGAACTCATCAAGCATGTTGCCAATCTCAGCCCTACTCACTGATCCAGTTGGAGATTTATTTTCTCTAATGAGAGAAGGATCTCTAGGCCCTTTTCCAGTTTTAGATTTTCCTCTTGAGAGATGGACACATAGCTCTGCTATATCATGAAGTGGAAGTTGAGATATATCTCCTTTTCCCATCATATTCAAAATATCTATCCATTCATCTCTAATGGCTTTTAATAGAAGGGATTTCAAGGTTTCTTCATCTGGGTTACTCATTTTTTCTCTTTTGAGGTTATATTGAAATCTTTCAAGTATATCCTCCAAGTTTTTCTCTTCTTTTTGTACCATTTTGAATACCTCATCCTTATGATTGGTGGGCATACAATAGTCCAACTATCTATCCAAAAATGTTTTTTTCATGTCATCCCAAGTCCTAATTGATTGAGTGACTAATCCCATGAACCATTTTAGAGCAGTTCCGTTCAATGTTGAAGGAAACAACTTGAGTTTTTGAGCATCTTCCATGTAATCATAACTTTGGCACACGAATTCAAACTCAAATAAAAATGTTTTAGGGTCCTCACTTCTCAACCCATAAAAGTTTGGGAGGACAGATGGTGAGATGTTTTTCATTGTTGTTTGAGATTCCTCATCAACTATAGGAAATCCAAATGAGTTGTCTCCATCCCTGTTTCCCCCATTGTTACCTCTACCTCCTCCATTGTTTCCTCCTCCTCTACCTCCAAATCCATTTACTACTTCCTCTGTCATGATAGCTTCTTCAGAGATTCAGAGTCCTCTGGTTCTTCTATCAATGGCGAACGAGGAGGAATTTCTCCCTCTTCTTCTTCAGGTGATTCTACTTCTTCAATTACAATGTGTTTTCCTGTAGAAGTAAAGAAAGGGTCTTTTCCTAACTGAGATTCGGTGGATAGTATGGGAGCGTCTCCTAATTCAACTACTGCCTCTTGAATTCCAGGGATCCTAAGGCTAGGAGTATGAGTTGGAGATGTTGGAGGTGTATCTTTCCTATACCTTGGAGTGGATGGAGTTGTAAAAATTGAGCTCTTGGCCCTAGCTATAAACCTTCCCCTAAAATCTCTTTCTCTATGCATGTCATTTTTATTTCTTCAAGTCAGGTTAATAATTCTCTTTTTGATCTTCCAGATCACTCTAGGTGCAAGAAGAGATCATACTCAAGAATCTACTGAATCAATAACTCTCTTTTCTGATCCTCCAGGTCAAACTAGGTGCAAGAGGAGAGCATACTTTGAGAAATCATCAATTTTTCCCTTCCTTAAAATTTTCTTGTTTTTTTTCTTTTTTGAGAATTTGGCTACCTAGTTTCACTTCCCTAGCAATGGCGCCAAAATGTTTGGGCAATTTAGTGTGTTCTAAATTGCTATATAAATTGTCAATCCAGGAGTCGTAAACTGTTGAAGTGAAGTGCACTATCTATGCAAGATAACAATTTTCTTATTTCTTTGTCGTTTTTTGTTTTTGGATTTATCTTCTTGGTGGTTCCCTAATGTTTGATAGTGTGTGAGATGGTGATTCTAGTAATCAAGTATGGACAAAAGTATTTAAGGTAATGATGGCCTTTAAAATAATTTCCAAACTTCAAAGTGTTCCAAAGGTGTTCAAACTTTACAATGATGAAATCAAGATGTGCCTAGATTCTAATTAACAAAATAGTGAACTATGACTATGGAACCCAATATCCCTTGCTGTTGTATAAAGAAAAGAAAAGATTGAACTCAAAGCAATTTAAAGACCGTAAGCGAAGTAAACTAATCATATTACATCAACTCATTTTTGACCCCTCACCATTTGACTTGCTCTAGCTATAGGAGGTAATCATACACAAATTGAATGATCTGATATCTAAGTTGCATGAAATAAAACTAAGATTAAGCTACACATTCACTCTACAATCCCTCACCATTCGATAACTGAAGAATGATATGAATAGTCCAATCACTAACTTGCAAAAAAGTAAATGAACCAAGCAAAACTAAAGAAATAAGCAGTGCTGGAATTAAGACCAATAAAACAAATCAGCAGTAGGACAAGATAATTCCATCATTTCATTAGTCATCAAAAACCATATGCACTACCCGAGCTTCCTATTAGAACCTGAAATATAAACAATGATCAGTGGACATTCAATTAAAAGCATAAAAGAAGCTATGGACAACAAATAACATAAATACCATGAGCAAGTTAATATATACAGCAAATATATATGGTATCAAGAGCGTAAAATGAAGAAAAACATAAATCTATACATGAACTACAGGACCTTGGTGTACAGGGGCCCTTTGCACCCTCAGTCAATCAGAACCAATCACGAATTTGAACGCAAAATCAGTGTCTTCTCATATATTACAATGCAGTTATGACATAGAAACTAAGTCTCAACTCAAAGGCTCGCACAACAGTCAAGTTTACCACAACAACTACTAGCCTATACGCATATGAAGATGTGTTATTTATAGCAGAAAATAGATAACTAACTAACACGGTCTACACTGGTAACCAAGCACGTAAAAGACCATAATCGGAATTTTAACAGCATGGTAGCCGTGGGCAGTAAATCCAAGGAGATGGTTTGTTGGATTTGTTCCATGAGCAGTCCCTAGGTGTTAACACACTTCATAAAACTCAGGACCTTGCCACGCAATCCTCCTCGTGCTGAAAACAGAGTCGTGCCACCACTTAACTCCTTGTGTTGACCACCGTTTGACCGGCCTTGACACCAGGCTTCTATGGATGATTTGGCTGAACCAAGGGGACACGTTCCATGTCCACGTCCTTTATAGCTTTCCCATGTGGTTGATTTCTTCAATAGACACCTGTAGCATAGAGTTTAATAAAAGGGCTGCGGAAACTGATTCTGGCTGTGGAAAGTGACAAATTCCACAGCTAGTTTAATAAAAATCTAAACCAAACAACAGTCACAAAACATAGTTAGGAAACCATTTATATACTCATTTTAAACTATTATGCAATGATTTTGATAGCTTAGAGGTTCAGGTAACTGGAGAAAAAGGCTAAAAAGGGATGTAGGGAAGGTGTAAGTTTGGGAATCAACAAGGAGTACCTTCATTTAGTAGAGTTTGCATGCAATAATAGTTACCATGAATCATTAAAAATGAGTTCTTTTGAATTAATGTATGGGAAAAGATGTTGAATACCTACTAATTGGAGTATCCCAGAAGACAACCTAATGTTAGGACCTGACATGTTGCTAGAAATGGAGCATGTATTAAAACAAGTGCAACAAAACTTAAATTCTTTACAAGGTTGACATAAAACCCATGCTCATAAATAAAGGACCTATCGGTAATTCCATGTAGGTGATCATCTCTATGTAAAGGTTAAACCGAAGAGGAGTACTCTAAGATGGGGAAGTTGTACGAAATTAGCACCCCGATACTATGGATCTTTCCAGATATAGGAAAGGATCAAACCTGTTGTGTATCAACTTGCATTATGAAGTCACATATGAATTCATAATGTGTTTCACGTTTCCCTGTTAAATAGATATGTGTATGATCCCAAAAATATAATAAGTTGGAAAAATGTATAGGCAACTTCATGTTAAATTGTAAAGTATACTTATTGATCTGATGACTCAATAAACTAAATGATTATATATTATGGAATTGGTTGAACAAGACGAACAGTTTCTAGCAAACATTTTGCATATTCTCGACTAAAGAGAAATAGCATTGCGAAGGAATTCTATCACCCAAGTTAAATTGCAGTGAAGCACTTTAGCCGAGAGGGAGCTACTTGGGAAGATGAAAAATTTATGCAACAAGCATAACCTCATATGTTCCGAGAATAAGCATGAACATCGAGGACAATGTTCTGCACATGGAGGGGGAGAGGTAAGACTCCCATTTATTATGAATGTTTTCCCTTTACTGTCTCTTACTTTTACTAAATAAGACTTAAACAAGTAAGGGCTTATTTTAAAAGCCTAAATGGAGCTTGATATTTAAGTAATTATTTATTATCAAATGAATGAAAGGTTTTGGTGAATATCGGAAGCTCAAGGAAAGGTCCAAAATGAATTCTTGAACTTCCAGATGGTTACTGACAATTACAATTCTCTCTTTCCCTAGAGGTTAAAATAATCTCAGTGGGAAAAAGAAGGGGTTAGCTAGCAAAAAATGAAACATCTAAAGAGAGAGGATGAACGAAAATTTATCATCTCATCTCAAGCTGGGAGGGACGTTTGCATGGAGTATTTCTTCATTTGGACTAGAGCTATTGGAAATCTCCCAAACTGGCTTAAGTCTATAAAATTATTGGCTCGACGGGGTCCTGAAGATTGAGAATTGGCTAGAGAGTTGTCATTTATCTAACCATTCTGGAAGCAAGGAGCTAGGGGGGGGAATTAGACGAGATTTCTGATCGCATTGGAAGGTTAGTGCGACCCTTCTAGGTTTAGGTTCTAGGACAAGCCTAAGCTAGTTCAGATAAGTGTGACTATTATTTCCAGAATTTATGTTTGTGTGTGGTTCTGTTTCCTTACAATGAATTATGTCTTGAAATAATTATTTTTTTGATTTGATGGGGAAATGTATTATCAATTCTTTGGAGTAGAAATATGCTTTACGTGTGACTCAACATGAAAAGTAGAAAATGTCTAGCCCCAAACGTATTTAAGGTTATCATTTTAATATAGAAATCACAATGAGGGGGAGCTATTTATTTACTGAATCCAAGTCATAGATAGCAACAAGCCCTCTGCAAATGGGTAGTATACACTAGCTCTAAGATGTGAGTAAGGGGTTGTGGTTGAACTCCTAGTTTTATCCCGGGGTGGTCCAGAACTAGGCTACAATAAAGTAAGGTTGCCATGGGCGGAGATAGGCCTGAGGAAATTCCAAACTCGTTATCGTCGGGTAAGTATAGAACATGCATAAAAAATATAGTAATAGTCCAAGCTCGAAGGTTCAACATTAAAGATAATACATACAATCTCTAATTGCAACAACAATATATGTCGTGAGTACTGTGTGAAACAAAATTTTGTTCATACCCTCATTATTCAATTTAAATAAAAATAATAAAGGATAGCTAAACCAAAAAGTAAAATAGTATTGGTTGAACCCAACCTTACTTTGAAAAAAAACACATTAAATGTAATTATATCATGAAAACCAGTACACACATTTATAATATGAGGCAAAATGTTACAACACGAACTCATTGGTAACTACCTTTAATCAAATTAGAAATGTATTGCAAATTCCAACTAAAATTTAAGTGAGAAAATTTCTGAGAACTTGAGATTTCTTTCACATGGCAAGCAGAGCGAACTTACAATTTAATTTACATCCAAAATTCAGAACTTATTTTCTTAAGAAAAAAATTTGCAATAGCGAAATTTGTAATATAACAGATAAAAATAACATAACGAATACCCTGGTCATGTGTTGTAACTATTGGGCAACCAACAAATTTCCTATGCTAAAGGCCATAATACATTAAACCCTTCTCGATTTCCAATGAAAACGAGAGATTGTCGAAAATCTAATTTTAACCACAAGGGAAACCCTCCACAAGGGTTAGTGGAAACATTTGAAGAGGAACCAAAAGCAAAGGGTAAACGAAAAACCAACCTAGAATAGGCAAACACTGGGGTAAGAGCACGTCACAACAACTGTGAACATCCAACTACAATTTATTAAAAAATAAGTCGAGCAAGAAGCACACCTGCAAGAAACCAAGATGATACAAAGGGGTCACTTTCATGGTAGGATAAATCCTAGAAATTAGCAGATAAACCAAAATTGTGCTGAGGAAGGCCAAAGATTCATTACCTATGAAATTGACCAAGTTACCTTAGATCTAGGGTCCAATGCGAAAGTTTTGCCAAAGCAAACATGGGAAAGAATGGGGAGACCCGCGCTCTAGTGGTCTCCTATCCAGTTAAGGATGGCGAAGAAACAAAAAATTATCCCGATGGGGAGGCTGCAAGGGTGATAGTTGACATCGAAGGCGCGAGCGCACTGGTAGATTTTGAGGTAATAGAGATTGTGGATGATAGCAATCCCTATCCTGTGTTCCTTAGAGTCGATTAGGCCATTGACATGAATGGGGTAGTCAACTTGAATAAGCGAAAGATGATATTTGAAAAGAAGTTGCTCCGCGTAGTCGCTCCATTGGATCTTGCAGAAGGATCGCGATATATAGAACTAGTTGGTGATTATGAAAGTGATGATGATTTGGACTAGATTTACTAGATAATGACGCGAGACCAAGACTGGATAAATCTGATAGCAGATGGGCGTATCGCATGGGACCGCGAGAGCTCCTGTACATCAGATTCAGACGAAGAATTAGAGCACTGACAGAATTGACTACATTAAGTATCTACGATGCATTGTATTACGATGACCAATTCATTGTGTTGCATGTCATTAGGAGTAAGGAAAATACCTCACTATAGTGGGCGAACTGATGGTGATCGCTTCTTCGATGCATTTGAGAGAGAAGTGTTGGAGAAGCATCGCTTCCAGGCCTTGGATTGGGCACCATGCGCTATGCTCGCAAGATGGTGGGGTACGCATAAGGATAATTTCGGTGATTGGTGCGACTATAGGAGGATGATGAGAATACATTTTGGACAGCCAAAAGTGCGGATGACAAACAAGTATGATGGAAGGGATGATTTGCATGATCACCTGGCCAAATGGACTAAGGCTTATGGAGCGTGGCCCCAGCCTGAATGGGTGCATCTATTTTGTCATACCAATGAATTGGTACTTGGAAACAGACCTCCGACATGGCACTGAAGAATGGGACATCTTGCGCTATGGGTTTATAACTAACCAGCTGAACCATGCACTGGAATGCTATAACATGACCACTGAAGAAGAAGATGAGGATCCCAGAAAGATTAATATTTCGAAAACTGAGGGTCACTGTGAGGTTCAAGGTCCATAGATAGAGGATCCAAACATAATCGCTTCGCTGAAAATTAGGCAGGTCAACATTGGCACAAATGCGGAGCTGAAATTTGCAAAGGTTGGGGATTATTGGGATGATGCAATAGTAGAGAAGGTCGCTGAGCTCCTCCGCGAATATCAAGATTTGTTCCACACAAATTTTTCTGATCTGAAGGGAATAATAGGAGACTTGGGTGTCATGAAGACCACCCTGAAACTAGATGCCAAACCTATAAAACAAAGACATTACTACCTTAATCCGAAGTATAAGGAAAGGGTCCACATTGATTTAGATAAGATGTTCACGGCAGCAATTATTGAGCCAATGGAAGAATCTGATTCGATAATCTCGATTATGGTTCAGGAAAAGAAAAGAAATAAGCATATGTGTTGATCTCTGGAAATTGAATGACTCTTGTGTGCATGATCCTTTCCCAACCCCGTTCACTGACAACGTCCTAGATAATGTAGGCGGAAAAGAAGCATACTCTTTCACTGATGGGTTCGCTGGGTACCATCAAATCAAAGTCATTCCTGAGGATAGATGCAAGACGACCTTCATGATTGAATGGGGATGTTTTCAGTACACCGTAATGCCTTTTGGGCTGAAGAATGCACCAACAAGCTTTTCGTGCATAGTCATTAAGGAATTCAAAGACTTCATTCATAAAACTCTACTTATTTGTTTCTTTATCTCACCTCCCTCCAAACACACATTTTCTCTCCCTCCATATCTATCAATCTCTCTCTTCCTCCCTCTCTTCAACTTCCATCTATATCTCTATATCCATTTGCCTCTCTTTTTTATCTCTATATCACCTCAAAAACATATACACTCTTTCTCCTTATCTATCTCTCCCTCCCTCCCTCTCCATCACCCTCTCTCTTCCCCTTCTCCCCTTATCTCCCCCCTTCTATCTCTCTTCCATCCTGCTCTCTTCCCTCCCTCTCTTTCCATCTCCCTTATCACTCCCTCTCTCTCTCTCAACCTTTCGCTCTTTGTGTCTTTATTCTTACCTCCCTCTCTCTCTTCCTCCCTCTCTCCTTCTCTCTCTCGCATCCTCACTCTCTTCCTTCCTCTATCTCCCTTTCTCTCCCACCTCTCTCTCTCTCTCTCTTTTCCCTCCAATTCTATCAATTTCTCCCTCCCTCTCTCCTTCTCTCTCATTCTTCCCCCCATTTTCTCCATCTATAATTCTTTATATCTCTATCTAAACCAAAAACATACACACCCTCTCTCTACTTTCTTGTTGGCTTGATGGGGCCTGACCCATGTTTGAAGTTATTTAGCCAAACAAATCCCTACACTTCTGGCCATTTCAGCATTAGCCCTTAGGGCACGAACTGAAGTCTCACCCAAAGTAGTATGGGGGGATTCTAAGGTGTTGATTTAGTCCAACTATGTCTATCTTCGTACAGGTTACTTTGCGCAATGTTCTAACCTTGAATACCCTCGTGATCAGTTATAATTTCCTTTCACACAACTCTAACTAGGGGCTAATATGCTTTCCCTCTGCTATGGCAGCGAATTGCACTATTTCCCCAATCTACACTATGTATCTTACTTATCTTCTTAAATATCTTAGTTAACTTCGCGTAAACAAATATTCTACCTTTCTTTCACTTAATCAACACATTCATACATATTCGCACATCATATAAGCATTAAAAGTGAAATGTATATTCAATGTAACATACACATAAAACAGGAAATAAATACACAGAATGGATATGAAACTTCTCTTTATTAATGCTCCAACTATTATAGACTCTACTCGCCCTGAGCACTTAGCTCAAGGGGCCCGCGCACTCAGCTGTGGACTACTAGGCCTCTGCGCACTCAGCTGCAGATCCTTCTCCTACTCTACAATCCAAAACTAAACTTTACACTTCAGATATGATTCAACTCTTCATCCTTATCATTATTACTCCATGTTATATTGATCTACTTGGAGCCTTACTCTATTTATACAATCACATGGTCCACGGACCATGGGTAGATATCTACAACCAAAATTACATTACAAAATTGAGGGCGGACAACCCTATGACTCCTTTACAAACTACGCGCTTCGTGCCCACAAAATGCAGAGTCTTTACACCAAGGTTACAACTTTTGACCAAAATCTGGGCTCTAAGGCCCAAAATTTCTCTCGGGGGATCTCGGACCCAACTAGCCCCTAACACAAACATCGTGACTCACCCTTGAGTCACTCTATCGATGCGGAGATCTTTGCATGAAGACCTCCCAACTCTACTTGGATCACTACAAGATAAACAACCCACTGAGCGATTTCCTACTGCACTTCCTGGATGTTCTGTTCTGAGGCCGTTGTAGCTAAACTGCCTCCCTGAGCCTGTTCTTGTGTTTCTTGCATCTACGCGAACTTTTCCTCAATAGAGGCTATAATGATATACGCCTCATCAATGCACGACTATAAGCACGCCTTCAAAACTATTTCCTTATGTCGAGCAACATCCACCTAGTCCTTGAGCACTTTCGCCTGTTGCATCTGCGTAAGCCTCTGTGTAAGGCAACCGTCTGCGTGGTCCCTTTTATTTTGTCGTACTTATATTGTAGCTTAAGCACCTCTATTTCTAGGTGTTATATGTTCGGGTCCTCCTATAGAGTAGTGAGAACCTCGAACGGCTCCCAGAACAAATTTGTGCAGCCTTTCACTACACTGTTGACCTTCGGTATTACTATTGTAAACATGTTGTCGCATTGATCCTTAACCTTTAGTGGAATTGAAGACTGCACCTTCAATTACAGTTTGACTATCTGGAGGTTCAATTCGAGTTGAACGCTGGCCATCTCCTCCTTTACCTTGCACATCCTTGTTGCTAGCTTCCGAATGCATGCCTCCACTGGTTCTTCTACTTGGATGGCCATCTCCAAGACCATCTAGCAACCTTCCTCGACCACCTGTACAAATTGTCTATTCTGCACCACTACCTCATCATGCTTCAGGCTCAATTGGTCAATATTAATGTGCTACTCACTCATGACTTGGAGCGCATGACCCTCCCTGGCTCGCAGTTCTGCTATAACTCTGTCCTGCAAAACATAGAGTGTCTCCCGAGGGAGCGCAACCATATTTAGCCTGATTCTTTTCAACCTGCTAACCATAGGCCTCTCGGCCTCATTTTCTGTAACGAGTGTTCCCTCTGGCAGCACTATATTATTGCTCATTCATGTGCACAACAGTTCCTCAAACGCAGACATGCCTACTATGAGGCTAGTTTACATAGTGCTAGCTTGTGGAGTGCGCACATCCAACTCCATGATTACCATGTTCTTGGAGACCTGCATGAAATTGCTCCAAGATAGTGAGTCTATGAAGGGCCTACTGGAAATTTTCAATCGGAGCGCTCGCAAGGACGATGCTACTAGTGAACCGCACATAGTCAAAAAGCTTGGCAAGCATAAGGCAAGGACTGGGCGTCAGGTGAGGCTTACCGCGTAGATAGGAGAATATGAAATTGACCAAGTTACCTTAGATCTGGGGTCCAATGTGAAAGTTTTGCCAAAGGGAACATGGGAAATAATGGGGAGACCTGCGCTCCAGTGGTCTCCTATCCAATTAAGGATGGTGAATAAATAGAAAATTATCTCGATGGGGAGGCTGCAAGGGTGACAATTGACATCGAAGGTGTGAGCACACTGGCAGATTTTGAGGTAATAGAGATTATGGATGATAGAAATCCCTATCCCGCATTCCTAGGAATCGATTAGGCCACTGACATGAATGGGGTAATCAACCTGAAGAAGCGAAAGATTATATTTGAAAAGAAGTTGCTCAGCGTAGTCGTTCTGCTAGATCCTGCAGAAGGATCGCATTATATAGAACTAGTGGGTGATTATGAAAGTGATGACGATTTGGACAAGATTTACTTGATAATGACGCGAGACCAGGGTTGGATAAATCTGGCAGCAGATGGGTGTATCACATGCAACCACAACAGCTCCTGCACATCAGATTCGGATGAAGAATTAGAGCACTGGCAGAATTGATTGCATTAAGTATCTACACTACATTGTAATATGACGACCAAGTCATTGTGTTGCATGTCATTAGAAGTAGGGAATCTACCTCACTATGACAAGCGAACTGATGGTGATCACTTTTTGGATGCATTTTAGAGAGAAGTGTCAGAGAAGCATTACTTCGAGGCCTTGGATCGGGCACTATGCATTATGCCCGCAAGATTGTGGGGTACGCATATGGATAATTTCGATGATTGGCACGACTATAGAAGGATGATGAGAATATGTTTTGGATAGCCAAAAGTTGGGATGACAAACAAGTATGATCGGAGGGATGATTTGCGTGATCACCTGGCCAAATGGACTAAGGCTTATGCAGCAGAGCCCCAACCTGAATGGGTACATCTATTTTGTCATATCAATGAATTGGTACTTGGAAACAAAGCTCTGCCATGGCACTGAAGAATGGGACATCTTGCGCTATGGGTTTATAATGATGTTCAACTTTGAGGATGGGTTTGACTATATTGACACAACACCATAGGAGGTTAAAGCAGTGATCTTTAGGATACCACAAGATCCTTTGGGCCTGAAACAACCTGATTGGACTACTCAACTGAGCCATGCACTGGAATGCTATAACGTGACCAATGAAGAAGAACATGAGTATCCCAGAAAGATTAATATTTTGAAAACTAAGGGTCACCGCTAGGTTGAAGGTCCATAGATAGAGGATCCAAACATAACTGCACCGCTGAAAACTAGGTAGGTCAACATTGGCACAAAGGCGGAGCTAAAATTTGCAAATATTATGGATTATTGGGACGATGTGATAGTTGAAAAGGTTGTTGAGCTCCTTCGCGAATATCAATATTTGTTCCCCACAAAGTTTTCTGATCTGAAGGGAATAATAGGAGACTTGGGTGTCATGAAGATCACCCTGAAATTGGATGTGAAACCTGTAAAACAAAGACCTTACCGCCTTAATCTGAAGTATAAGGAAAGGGTCCATGTTGAGTTAGATAAGATGCTCATGGCAGGAATTATTGAACTAGTGGAAGAATCTGATTGGGGAATCCCGATTGTGGTTTAGGAAAGGAAACAGAAAGAAGAAATAAGGATATGTGTGGATTTCCGAAAATTGAATGACCTTTATGTGCATGATCCTTTCTTGACCCCATTCACTAACGAGGTCCTGGATAATGTAGTTGGACAAGAAGCATACTCTTTCACTGATGGCTTATATGGGTACCATCAAATCAAAATCACACCTGAGGATAGAAGCAAGATGACCTTCGTGATTGAATGGGGATGTTTTCAATACACCGTAACGCCTTTTGGGCTGAAGAATGTGTCAACAATCTTTTCGTGCATAGTCATTAAGGAATTAAAAGACTTCATTCATAAATCTCTACTTCTTTGTTTCGATATCTCACCTCCCTCCAAACACACATGTTCTCTCCCTCCATATCTATCTATCTCTCTCTTCTTCCCGCTCTTCACCTTCCATCTATATCTCTATATCCATTTGCCTCTCTTTTTTATCTTTATATCACCTCGAAAACATACACACTCTTTCTCCTTATCTATCTATCTCCCCCTCCCTCTCCATCACCCTCCCTATTCCCCTTCTCCCCCTATCTCCCCCCTTCCATCTCTCTTCCCTCCCTCTCTTGCCATCTCCCTTATCACTCCCTCTCTCTCTATCCACCTTTCTCTCTTTGTGTCTTTATTCTTACCTCCCTCTCTCTCTTCCTCCCTTTCTCCTTCTCTCTCTCACATACTCAATCTCTTCCTTCCTCTATCTTCCTTTCTCTCCCACCTCTCTCTCTCTCTCTTTCTCTCTCTCTCTCTCTCTCTCTCTTTGCCCTCCAATTCTATCAAGGTCTCCCTCCCTTTCTCATTCTCTCTCATTCTCCCCCCCATTTTCTCCATCTATACTTCTTTGTATCTCTATCTAGACCAGAAACATACACACCCTCTCTCTACTTTCTTGTTGGCTTGATGGGGCTTGACCCAGGTTCGGAGTTATTTAGCCAAAAAAATCCCTACAATACTGCCCATTTCGGCATTAGCCTGCAGGGCATGGACTGAAGTCTCACCCGAAGTAGTATGGGGGAATTCTAAGGTGTCGATTTAGTCCAACTGTGTCTATCTTCATGTAGGTTACTTCACACACTATTCTAACCTTCAATACCCTCACGATCTATTATAATCGACTTTCGTGCAACCCTCACCAGGGGTTGAGATGTTTTCACGCTACTATGGCAGTGAACTGCACTATTTGCCAATCTACACTGTGTATCCTACTTATCTTCTTAAAGATCTTAGCTGACTTCGTGTAAATATATATTATACCTTTCTTTCACTTAATCAACACATTCGTACATATTCGCACATCATATAAGCATTAAAAGTGCAATGTATATTCAATGTAATAGATGCATAAAACAGGAAATAAATAAAAAGGATGGATAAGAAACTTCTCTTTTTTAATGCTCTAACTGTTACAAACTTGACTCACCATGCGCACTCAGCTCAAGGGGTCTACGCACTCAGCTGCAGACTACTATGCCTCTACACACTCAACTGCAGAGCCTTATCCTACTCTACAACGCAAAACTAAACTTTACACTTTAGATATGATTCAACTCTTCATCCTTATCATTATTACTCCATGATCTATTTATCTACTTAGAGCTTTACTCTATTTATACAATCCCATTGTCCGTGGACCATTGGTAGATATCTACAACTGAAATTACATTACAACAGTGAGGGCGAACAACCCTATGACTGCTTTACAAACTATGTGCTTTGTGCCCACAAAATGTGGATTATTTACATCGAGGTTACAACTTTTGACCAAAATCTGGGCTCTAAACCCGAAAACTTCCCTTGGGGGATCTTGCACCCAACAGGCCGCCAACACAAACATCATGACTCGCCCTCGAGTCACTCTGTTAGTGTGGAGATCTTTTCACGAAGACCTCCCAACTCTACTTGGGTCACTGCAAGATTAGCAACACATTGAGGGGTTGCCTGCTGTACTTCATTGTTGTTCTGAGACCGTTGTAGCTAAATTGCCTCCCTGAGATTGCTCTTCTATTTCTTGCAGCTGCACGAGCTTTTCTTCAATAGAGGCTATAATGATATAAGCCTCATCAATCCACATCTGTAAGCGTGACTTCAAAACTGTTTCCTTATGTCGAGCAACATCCACCTGCTCCTTGAGCACTTTCGCCTGCTGCATCTGTGTGAGCCTCTATGTAAGGCAATTGTCTGCGTGGTCCCTTTTACTTCGTCGTACTTCTACTGTAGCTCACGTGCCTCTATTTCTAGGTGTTATATGTTCAGGTCCTCCTGTAGAGTAGTGAGAACCTTGAACGACTCCTCGAACAACTTTGTGCAGTCTTTAACTGCACCGTTGACCTTCACTATTACTATCGTAATAGTGCTGGTGCACTGTCCCTTAACCTCTAGTTGAGTTAAAGGCTACGCCTCCAATTGCAGTTCAGCTATCTAGAGGTTCAATTCAAGTTGAACCCTGTCCATCTCCTCCTTTTCCTCATGTAGCCCTACTGTTAGCTTCCGGATGCGCACCTCCACTAGTTCTTCTACTTAGATGGCCATCTCCAAGACTATCTGGCAAGCTTCCTCGACCACCTGTAGAAACTGTCTGTTCTTCACCACTACCTCGTCATGCTTGAGGCTCAATTGTTCAATTTTAATGTGCTACTCGCTCATGGCTTGAAGCGCACGACCCTCCCTGGCTCGCAGTTCTATAGTAACTCTGTCCTGCAAAACATAGAGTGATTCCCGAGGGAGCACAACCATATTTAGCCTACCTCCTTTCAATTTGTTGACCATAGGCCTATCGGCCTCATTTTCTGTAACGAGTGCTCCCTCTCGCAGCACTATATTGTTGGTCATTCGTGTGCACAACATTTCCTCAGTCGCAGACTTGCCTACTGTGAGGTTGGTTGACACAGTGCCAGCCTGTGGAGTGCGCACCTCCAACTCCTGTATCTATGCTCGGAGAGCCCCTAACACCATCTAATTTTCTCCCCAATTTCATGTGATTCCCCCTCAATGAGGGTGATTGGGTTGAAAGAAGTCTTGGAAGCCTTCGACTTCTTCGTAGCCCTACCTACTCCCTTGGGAATTTTCATTTTAGCTGTGTGGACGATATCTGTGGGTTTGCGCCTCTTTGCTCTGTATCTGTTTCATGTTCAGGCGAAGGCGACTTGTCTCCCTCGCTCTCTTTCTCAGTTGCCTTTTGTTGTTCTTCTACCTCCTTCACAGCTTCTCATGCTGCTTGGGCCTTCGCTGTTGCTGCTTCATTCCTACGCTTCTCTGCCAACTGCCCCATCTGCAATTTCACCTCATCCTTTTTCCTCTGCACAATAGACTTCTCCATTTCCACCATGGAGCTGGTTAGAGCACACCACTCCGGCGGCCATGACTCAAGGACGAAAAATATGACATCATCCATCGCCAGATAAGGGAGCTCGTGCCATGCCTTCATGGGGTCTTTCCTCACCCTAATGTACACGTGGTGGAAATCTGCCTTGAACTCCGTGAAGCTTTGTAGACTATTATACACCATGGGTGATAAACGTGGCTTGCAATTAATCCCCATTCTAATGTTCATCTCCATGAGCACCCAGAATATCTTACTGTCCCTGATTCTCTATGCATCTCTATTTTCTCACAGTGAAGTGTACTTCGCTGCCTCCAGAAGGTCCTATGTAATCGTTAGGAACTAGATGTCGTCAGGCAATTCCCATGCCACCAACACGATGGAAAATAGAAACCATGCATACTGAAAAGTATTCCCCTACTCTTGTGTGTTATAGTAGTTCTCAAGGAACTCTCTGCACAAGTAGTCCACCTGGTTAAACTGGATTCCTTTTTCACATTACTCGACAAGCGCAACCACTAGCATGGGCATCTCATCTACGCGGCACTTCCGCATAAGATTTCCAGCCAATATTTGCATCATGACTTTGACCGCAGTGTTGTTGATGCGGGAAATCACGTATCCTCTCTTGTTCTTCTCCAGCTTGAAGCTCTTCTTCATGGTCTCTACGATGGCCAAAAGATCACTTTTACCCTCTGAGATGTTCGTTCGGTCCTCCCCTTTGGAACAGAGTCGGGTAATTCTGTGAATTAAGTGGTTCATGATGGGGATGGGCTCCTCCAGGCACAAACACCCATCATGCACCAGGCAGAGCAGCTTTCTAATGAAAAAAATAGTCACTATGGTGTGATGGTAATGGAGCACTTAGAGCAGGTTTGGAAACCATGCTCAAAATAACTGTGTTGTATGGGAAAAAAACTTAGTTTCCACTGATTATTTTTTCAACTCGGTGCTCACTTTAATTTGCCAACACTCACTATTCAGGTTTGGGTTTTTTTTGTTGTTGGGATGAAACTGGGAAGAAAGGCCATTGGAAAATGGAGTCAGAGTCACAGGTTTGTGGTGATCAAATACAAAGTTTACACACTAAACTTACACAATAGGTTAGGCAAATTCACTAGATCCGTTATGATATATGGCATGAATGAGAAGAAAAGATTTAGAGATCTAATTAAAAATAGAGCATTTAAGAATTCTGATTTTAATCTTCAGGGGAAAACATAGAAATTATTCTTAAGCTAGAAACGGAGTGTACATTCAAACAAATTGTGTTCTTTGTCTTCTTAGAACAATTCAGATTTTAGAATCACATATGAGAATAAAAGGAAAAAAATTGACAAGGAAAGATGCACTTCACCAATAAAAATGACACAAGAATCATGTAATGATTGCCTTGTATTACTAAAAATCTCATCAATGGTGGCTCTATGAGCTGCTTTACAATACAAGTTTTTTTATTCAAACAAGTCCCAAGTCAGTATGCATCGCACTTTTTGCATGCGGCATAAAAGGGATGTAGCCTGCAAAAGGTGAATGGGTCCGCATAGCACCAGAAAAGGAGACTGGGTTTGATTTGGAGCATGTGAAAGCAACATTTGTGGAAGCAAAGAAAGATTCAATCAGGAAGTCAGGAGAAACCAGTTGAAGAAATGGACCCTTCCATGATTACCACGTTCCTAGAGACCTACATGAAACTGCTCCACAATATTAAGTTTGTGAAGGGCCTACCGGAACTGTCCAATCGAAGTGCTCGCAAGGATGACGCTACTGGTGAACCGCACGTCGTAAAAAAAGCTTTGCAAGCATAAGGCAAGGACTGAGCGTGAGTTGAGGCTTACCATGCAGATAGGGGAATATGAAATTGACCAAGTTACCTTAGATCTGGGGTCCAATGGGAAAGTTTTTCCAAAGAAAACATGGGAAAGAATGGGGAGACCTGCGCTCCAGTGGTCTCCTATCCAGTTAATGATGGTGAATAAACAGAAAGTTATCCCAATGGGGAGGCTGCAAGGGTGATAGTTGACATTTAAGGCACGAGCACACTGGAAGATTTTGAGGTAATATAGATTGTGGATGATAGCAATCCCTATCCTATGTTCCTTGGAATTGATTGGGTCATTGACATGAATGGGGTAGTTGTTGGGTATATGACCAAAGTCCCACATTGACTAGAAGTGGGGAAGATCATGGGTATATAAGGATGGACAAATATCTCCATTGGTATGAGGCCTTTTGGGGTAAGTCCAAAAGAAAATCCATGAGGGCTTAGGCCCAAAGTCGACAATATCATACCATTGTGGAGATATGTGGTGTCGAGATTCCTTACAAGTGGTATCAGAGCCAGGTTGCTAGGTTCGAAACTAGCCAAGTGGATGAATCCTCGGAATGCTGAATGAAGGTGGTGGACCCCGGTAATATCACGATGGGATCCACGGATGAGCTCGGTTAGATAGGCGGTGTGCTCCAGATTCTTCATGGACGTGTCATGGTCCCAACACGGTGAAGAGAAGTTGACCTGGGATAGAGCAAGCTCTCGAGGCAGGTGGTGCTCCATGTAAGGCGTGTGCTTCCAACGCATTGGATCAGAGAATCCTGGTTGGTAGAGAGTGGATGGATGGATAATCGTTTGAGGGGAGGCTCGATGGTCCTTTGTTCGAGGGGAGGATTTTTGGGTATACGACCAAAGTCCCACATTGACTAGAAGTGGGGAAGATCATGGGTATATAAGGATGGACAAATATCTCCATTGGTATGAGGCCTTTTGGGGTAAGTCCAAAAGAAAATCCATGAGGGCTTAGGCCCAAAGTCGACAATATCATACCATTGTGGAGATATGTGGTGTCCAGAGTCCTTACAGTAGTCAACTTGAAGAAGCGAAATATGATATTTGAAAAGAACTTGCTTCGCGTAGTCGTTCCACTGGATCCTGCAGAAGGATCGCACTATACAGAACTAGCTGGTGATTATGAAAGTGATGATGATTTGGAATAGATTTACTAGATAACGACGCGAGACTAGGACTAGATAAATCTGACAGTAGATGGGTGTATCGCTTGGGACCGCGAGAGCTCCTGTACATCAAATTCGGACGAAGAATTAGAGCATTGACAGAATTTACTACATTAAGTATCTACGCTGCATTGTAATACGATGACATTTTCATTGTGTTGCATGTCATTAGGAGTAAGGAAACTGCCTCACTATAATGGGCAAACTGATGGTGATCGCTTTTTCGATGCATTTGAGAGAGAAGTGTTGGAGAAGAATCGCTTCCAGGCCTTGGATTGGGCACCGTGCACTAATGCCCACAAGATGGTGGGGTACGCATAAGGATAATTTTGGTGATTGGCGTGACTATAGGAGGATGATGAGAATACGTTTTGGACAGCGAAAAGTGCAGATGACAAACAAGTATGATGGAAGGGATGATTTGCATGATCACCTAGCTAAATGGACTAAGGATTATGGAGCGGGGCCCCAGCCTGAATGGGTGCATCTATTTTGTCATACCAATGAATTGGTACTTTGAAACAGACCTCCGACATGGCACTGAAGAATGGGACAACTCATGTTATGGGCTTATAATGATGTTCAACTTTAAGGAAGGGTTTGACTATATTGACACGGCGCTTCAGGAGGTTAAAGCAACGATCTTTAGGATGTTGCAAGATCCTTTAGACCTGATTCAACCTGGTTGGACTACCCAGCTAAACCATGCACTGGAATGCTATAACGTGACCACTAAAGAAGAAGATGAGGATCACAGAAAGATTAATATTTCGAAAATTGAGGGTCACTATGAGGTTGAAGGTCCATAGATAGGGGATCCAGACATAACCACGCTACTGAAAATTAGGCAGGTCAACATTGGCATAAACAGAGCTGAAATTTGCAAAGATTAGGGACTATTCGGATGATGCAATGGTAGAGAAGGTCGCTGAGCTCCTCGACGAATATCAAGATTTTTTCCCCATAAAGTCTTCTGATCTGAAGGGAATAATAGGAGACTTGGGTGTCATGAAGATCACCTTCAAACTAGATGCCAAACCTGTAAAACAAAGACATTACCCCCTGAATCCAAAGTATAAGGAAAGGGTCCACATTGAGTTAGATAAGATGCTCACGGCAGGAATTATTTAGCCAATGGAAGAATCTGATTGGGTAATCCCGATTGTGGTTCAGGAAAAGAAACAGAAAGAAGAAATAAGCATATGTGTGGATCTCCGGAAATTGAACGACTCTTGTGTGCATGATCCTTTCCCAACCCCGTTCACTAACAACATCCTGGATAATGTAGGCGGAAAAGAAGCATACTCTTTCATTGATGGGTTCACTGGGTACCATCAAATCAAAATCACGCCTGAGGATAGAAGCAAGATGACCTTCATGATTGAATGGGGATGCTTTCAGTACACCGTAATGCCTTTTGGGGTGAAGAATGCACCAACAAGCTTTTCGTGCATAGTCATTAAGGAATTCAAAGACTTCATTCATAAATCTCTACTTATTTGTTTCTCTATCTCACCTCCCTTGGTTAAGTAGTCTGCACAAGTAGTCTGCTTGGTTAAATTGGATGCCTTTTGCACATTGCCCGACAAGTGCAACCATCAGCACAGCCACCTCATCCGCACGACACTTCCACATAACCGTTTTGGCCAATATTTGCATCGTGACTTTGACCATAGCGTTGTTGGTGCAGGAAATCATGTATTGTCTCTTGTTCTTCTCTAGCTTGAATTTCTTCTTCATGGCCTCTGCGATGGCCAAACCATCACTTTTACCCTTCAAGATGTTCGCTGGGTACTCCACTTTGCAAGGGAGTCGGGTAATTCTGTGAATTAAGTGGTTCGTGATGGGGATGGGCTCCTCCAGCCACAAGCACCCACCATGCACCAGGCAGAGCAGTTGTCTGATGAAAAAAATAGTCACCGGGACGCAATAGTAATGCAACACCTAGAGCAGGTTTAACAGTATTGCCTTTTATACACCTCTTAGCCACTTATGTAGCTCCAACTCTATAACTCTCGTCGGCGCATCTTCTTCTGGCACATCAACTGCGTGGTTACCAAATGTGGGAACTTCAAGTGGTCTGTGAGATCCCAGTCTTCAAATTTTAGTACAAGCACTCACCCCAAGTCAACTCCTTCAAAAATGATGTCGTCAGGGAGCAGCGGAGTCTGCAAAGAGCTTTTGCTCTCACCTATGTCTTTGGGCACCCTTGCTTTTCCCTTCTGCGAAGGAACATATGCGAGAAGCCTAGTCAAAGGGTCCGCACCCTGGGTTTCCACCTCCATTTCTACATCCTCCTCCTCCTCTACCAGTATTTCTTCAAATTCTTCCTCCTCATCAACCTCCAAATTGATTGCCTTCCCCTTTTCTTCCATGGTAAGCCTAGTCCTTAACAGATTCCTAGGGGACATGCGCACTGATACCATAGCCTGCTCGTCTTTCTTAGGTCTTGGTGTACGCAATGATTTAGGGATTTCTACAATTATCTTGGCACTTTCTAGGACTTCTACTCCATAATGACCTATGTGGCTTCCTCAACAGTCATTGCTCTGGTATCCATGGCTTCCTCAAATTCTGCCATAGTGTTATTCCACAATTCTCTCAATGACTCAGGTAAGCGATCAAACAATTACTTTGCCTTCAAAAGATCTAACAAGTCAAGGTTCATGAGTGTTTGGGCATGCAACAACTCAGTTCTCAAACTTCCAAGTGTTGTTTGTTGGACACCCCTTTGTAATTTATGAATTTGAATTTGACCATTCTCCCCACATTCAATCCATTAATGCTCGCTTGGCAGCAGATTTTCAAGAATCTAGCCCATATATTTCTCCTTAAATGCCTATCGTACACTCCATTTGGTCTCAAACCAAGCATCACATCATGAATAATGACTGTAATGGTCACTTTCCAGCCGACCCACATGGCAGTGCATCTACCCTCACATTGTCGCAGACCCTGTGATATTGTAGGTATCCATTTTTTTGTTAACAATTTTTATATCCTTTTATATTTTTTGATTAATTTTGAGATCCATTTTTTATACATATCGATATAAAAATCCTTTAACCCCAATATATTATGCTATTTTTTCTCCAATATATATCAATATAAGGGAAGCAGCCTGCAAAAGGTGAATGGGTCCGCATAGCACCAAAAAAGGAGACTGGGTTTGATTTGGAGCATGTGAAAGCAACATTTATGGAAGCAAAGAAAGATTCAATGAGGCCACTACCTCAAGAAGTTAGGAGAAACCAGTTGAAGAAATGGACCCTTCCATGATTACCATGTTCTTGGAGACCTCCATGAAATTGATCCAAGATAGTGAGTCTATGAAGGGCCTACCGGAACTGTTCAATCGGAGCGCTCACAAGGACGATGCTACTGGTGAGCCACACATAGCCAAAAAGCTTGGCAAGCATAAGGAAAGGACTGGGCATGAGGTGAGGCTTACTGTGTAGATAGGAGAGTATGAAATTGACCAAGTTACCTTAGATCTGAGGTCCAATGCGAACGCTTTGCCAAAGAAAACATGGGAAATAATGGGGAGACCTGCGCTCCAGTGGTTTCCTATCCAGTTAAGGATGGCGAATAAATAGAAAATTATCCTGATGGGAGGCTGCAAGGGTGACAGTTTACATCGAAGGCGCGAGCGCACTCGTAGATTTTGAGGTAATAGAGATTGTGGATGATAGCAATCCCTATCCTGCATTCCTAGGAATCAATTAGGCCACTGACATGAATGGGGTAATCGAGCTAAAGAAGCAAAAGATGATATTTGAAAAGAAGTTTCTCAACGTAGTCGTTCCGTTGGATCCTACAGAAGGATCGTGTTATACAGAACTAGTCGGTGATTGTGAAAGTGATGATGATTTGGACATGATTTACTTGATAATGACGTGAGGCCAGGGTTGGATAAATTTGACAACATATGGGTGTATCGCATGGGACCACAAGAGCTCCTACACATCAGCTTCAAACAAAGAATTAGATCACTGGCAGAACCGATTGCATTAAGTATCCACGCTACATTGTAATATGATGACCAAGTCATTGTGTTGCATGTCATTAGAAGTAAGGAATCTGCCTCACTATGACAGGCGAACTGATGGTGATGGCTTTTTGGATGCATTTGAGAGAGAAGTGTCGGAGAAGCATCGCTTCTAGGCCTTGGATTGGGCACTATGTGCTATGCCCGCAAGATGGTGGGGTACACATAAGGATAATTTCGATGATTGGCAACACTATAGGAGGATGATGAGAATATGTTTTGGATAGCCAAAAGTGGGGATGACAAACAAGTATGATGGAAGGGATGATCTGCGTGATCACCTGGCCAAATGGACTAAGGCTTATGGAGTAGAGCCCTAGCCTGAATGGGTGCATCTGTTTTGTCATATCAATGAATTTGTACTTGGAAATAGAGCTCTGCCATGGCACTGAAGAATAAGACATCTTGCGCTATGGGTTTATAATGATGTTCAACTTTGAGGATGGGTTTGACTATATTGACACGGCGCCATAGGAGATTAAAGTAGTGATCTTTAGGATACCACAAGATCCTTTGGACCTGAATCAACCTGATTGGACTACCCAACTGAACCATGTGCTAGAATGCTATAACGTGACCAGTGAAGAAGAACATGAGTATCCTAGAAAGATTAATATTTTGAAAACTAAGGGTCACTGCTAGGTTGAAGGTACATAGATAGAGGATCCAGACATAACTGCACCACTAAAAATTAGGCAGGTCAACATTGGCACAAAGGTGGAGCTAAAATTTGCAAAGATTGTGGATTATTGGGACGATGCGATATTCGACAAGGTTGTTGAGCTCCTCCACGCATATCATTATTTGTTCCCCACAAAGTTTTTTGATCTAAAGGGAATAATAGGAGACTTGGGTGTCATGAAGATCACCCTGAAACTAGATGTGAAACCTATAAAACAAAGACCTTACCGCCTTAATCTGAAGTATAAGGAAAGAGTCCACGTTGAGTTCGATAGGATGCTCATGGCAGGAATTATTGAAATAGTGGAAGAATCTAATTGGGGAATCCCGATTGTGGTTTAGGAAAAAAAATAGAAAGAAGAAATAAGGATATGTGTGGATTTCCGGAAATTGAATGACCTTTGTGTGCATGATCCTTTCCTGGCCCCATTCACTAACGAGGTCCTGGATAATGTAGGTGGACAAGAAGCATACTCTTTCACTGATGGGTTCTCTAGGTACCATCAAATCAAAATCACGCCTGAGGATAGAATCAAGATGACCTTCGTGACTGAATGGGGATGTTTTTAGTACATCGTAATGCCTTTTGGGCTGAACAATGTGTGAACAAGATTTTCGTGCATAGTCATTAAGGAATTAAAAGACTTCATTCATAAATCTCTACTTCTTTATTTCGATATCTCACCTCCCTCCAAACACACATGTTCTGTCCCTCCATATCTATCTATCTCTCTCTTCTTCCCGCTCTTCACCTTCCATCTATATCTCTATATCCATTTGCCTCTCTTTTTTATCTTTATATCACCTCGAAAACATACACACTCTTTCTCCTTATCTATCTATCTCTCCCTCCCTCTCTATCACCCTCTCTATTCCCCTTCTCCCCCTATCTCCCCCCTTCCATCTCTCTTCCCTCCTGCTCTCTTCCCTCCCTCTCTTTCCATCTCCCTTATCACTCCCTCTCTCTCTCTCCACCTTTCTCTCTTTGTGTCTTTATTCATACCTCACTCTCTCTCTTCCTCCCTCTATCCTTCTCTC